>CAJUYI010005483.1:0-15654 GCA_910591695.1 Galerucella pusilla
CTTTTTAAAAGTATATTAAAATCAAATAAGGAAAGAAAGATTTCCATTCCAAGGAAAATATTCAATTTTTCACGATTTCACTTTCAAAGTTGTTCGTTGTCTCTGCATAATTTCGGGACTTTCCAAATATTTTAGGCCTTATTAAATATTGACAGTTCCGTGGTGACACTCAATCATTCGCCGTGAAGGGATATTTTTTGTTGGGAAAACCATTGGCGTAACATTTGCGAATTTTTGTATCCGATATCGTGATATTTTAATCACTGCTAAGTTAGAGTCGTATAAAATTATTAAAACCAAAACAACTAATCAGAAAATGAATTTCTGGCAAAAACATAACAATCTGCACTAATAGTAGACAAGCCCTATTGGCCTTGAACAGACAACGTGTTATATCGGGGCTAGTACTAGAGTGTCAACAAGATTTATTGTGGAACTAGCCAAACGTTACACCCATGCTCAATCCCTTAAAATATGGGATGGAATCAAAGGATGCAGTCTTGCTAGGATCACCCTGGGCGACCCTGGGAAGCTGGCGTCGAAGAAATATTTGGCGATGACCAGGAAAAACCTACTTTTAACAGTAGGATTTCTGACTGGCCACTGTCAACTAAGGAAACACCTCCATACTATGGGGATAGTGGACACACCTCTATGCATGATGTGTGAAGAGGAAGATGAAACTATCAAGCATGTCTTATGCGAGTGTCCGGAGTTATCTTCGGTGAGTCTTGGCCTACACCTGCCGATATAAAGGAGATGTCTCCTAGTGACATGTCCACCTTCCTGGGAAGAACAGGATGGACGATGACCTAGGAGGACAACTCCTCGGGAGGATGTACAATGGGTCACATGTGGCCTAGATATCCACCCTCACCCTCCTTACTCTACAGACAGATAAAACCAGGAAAAAAGTAGAAAATACAGAATTATTTTAAGAAAATTCATGAAAATCCTTATCCATTCCACTTAAAGGGGGTTGTCCAGTTGGTAAGATAACTAGAGCCGGAAAAAATGTTCATCGAAGACCTTTTCACAATATATTTTTTTAATTTCTTCGACAATGACTTGCTCATTTTACCTATCGAAATAATTTAGTTTTCATATTTTATCATTAAATTTAAATTATTAAGAAATCTTCAGTTTCATTTGAAATAAAAAAATAAATTTGATCAACCTTTTTTTACGGCACTGTATTTATATATTAAAACTGTCAATCACGAAAATGTTTCGACCAGCATAGGATGAAGTTTGAATGAATACCTGTTAGATCTGACATCCCATCAAATTTTTTTTCTGTCGAGGTGGTAAGATTTTCATTTTATTGCGATTTTTATACTATCAGATTTTTTATTGTTTGTTTTTAAGAAAGAAAAGCATGTGAGAAAAGTGAAAATGCCTGTTTATCACTAGAAAACGAAGTAGAATCGATAAATATTCTTCTTTTGAGAGTGGCTACTACTACAACGAAACAGAATCTTAATTAGTTGTGTCCAAATTTAAAAGAAGCAAGTAATGTAGAGAGAAAAGCTGTATTAAACAGAGAAAATGTATCTAAAGCAGCTCAAGACTTAGATAGTTCCAAATTAAAATCTCACCACGAAAAATATTACAAACAAAGGTAAAACGTGTCGAGGGACACACGGTAGGAACTTTAGTTCCTTTTAAGCAAAAATTATGTAATACATCTGATGTTATAGATAAACAATTTGCATATTCGTCGGTGGTCGAGTAGTAAGCAAACCAGATTCTCACGCGGTAGACCCGGGTTCGATTCTCCGTGAAGAAGTTTTTTTTTAATTGTTAATTTTATTTTTAAATAATTATTCTGCTTGATATTAATAACGACAACAGGTGGACGTTTGAAATATTTAGCAGAATATTCATTATTATAGATAATGGTACGGTACCCTTCATGAGGGAGTCCGACTGGCAACATCTACTCATAACAGCATCGTATATTTAAAAAGGGAACGATTTACAAATTGGACATTCAAGAACTGTACGTTTACCACACAAAAATTAGTGGAAACATAAAATTGAATTGTTAAATTTTTAATTTGAAGTTATATTACAGTTTATAGACATTTTTATTTTCTAGATTTTTTCTTAAGTGGGTCGTAGAAAAAATATGCTGTTCGGATCGTGTGGATTGTCCATATCGCACTTGAACGATTGAGCACCTCGCCTACGGCGTCGTGCTCAAACTTCGTCCTCGTGCGATATGGCCATCACATCCACACTAGTTGCACAAACTACTATTTCTATCAAATATGCCCTTTTACATTTAAAAACAAGCTGCCAAATGTCAAATCAATTTATCCATCCATTTTTAAGTTATCGAATTAAAACATTCAAGTTTTCAAAATGTCAACACCCTGTATTTCGAAAAGTTAATATGCTAGACCCCTCAATCCTTATATCATTTTGTCCAATTTTACGAGAGGAATCTACATGCAAACGTTGTAATTACCCTTAACGTTCGAGATGCTTATACCATTTTTTGCGCGATCGTATTGAAATAAATTCCGAATAAAATAATTTAAATTTCTTCGAAATGAACGAAATGTCAAAAGTGACATTTATACTTCTCGATCAGTTCAAAATATACTTTGCATTTTGGTGAAATTGTTTTTATGCTATTTATTACTTTTCGACGTCTGAACGGTAAGTAAATCACTTACCGACGTGTTAAGCTTAGAAACCAGTAAACACAACCTACCGTCCTGACAACCGATGCTGTAAATAAACAAAATAGATCAATCGCGCAAAATAAATTATGGAAATAATGTTAAAAATGTATCCGAACAAATTCAAGAAGATCACCAGCACTACAAATACCAGCTTTGCATAGAACTTTAATGTAGCATCGGTAGTTCAGTGGTAGAACGTAACGTAACGGTCAGATCTTTTGCGTCGCGACCCCCGGTCGCTCAAACATAGCCTGACGTAAAGAGCTTAAGTGCCAAAAAATAATTTTACACCAAATATTTTTTTTTAATTAGTGGCCAACCCTTTTTAAAGAAAGTAGATGTAATTAATTACCCAGCACTGGCAGTAATGTCACCAAAAATACTAAAAATACTATTTTTTTATCAAAGGAATTCGTACATATATTCAATATCTTTAATAACTTCAACCAGTCCGCTAAATATAAACGTAAAGTTTCATCGTACAAATTTCAAATCCTTCATAATTTATGGAATTTGTCATCCTTGGGTATAGGTAATAATTGTTGTATTCACTATAAAAACCATTATGGCTAAGCAGTAAAACACGAAGGTGATAAATTTTACTATAAAACAAGTTTCTATCAACGTACAGAGTGAGCTGCTTTATTAAAGCTCAAGTATGTAACTTATCAAATCGAAAGATTTCATATAAATTCCAATCCACATAACGAAAATAGACCTTCAGGAGAATGAAAAATCTTTCCCGGAGAAAAGTTATGAAGTTCAGCATTTCATATGTATGAACTTTTTAAAAACTTTAAGAATTCTCTAGTTAAGGTTTTAAAAGTAACACTAAGTGCCGGGGCTGGAGAGTTTGAGGCATAAACTGGATAAAAGATATGAACAAGAAAAAAAGGGCTTTTTATAAAGAGGATTTCTTCACTTTAAGTAAGTGCTATATCCTTAATTTAAAAATTATCAGTTTAACCTGGATTTACATAAATTTTTTGGAAAGTGGCTATAAGTGAAGATTTTTTCAGTGGATAATTTTCAATCTGCATTTTAATTCAATCTCCTTTCCAACTTGTCATCCTTACATTTTTTTGGTTAAACACTGAGAAAAAAATAGAGAAACTGTATTAAATGGTATAGATACGTTAACTATTCATACCTTGTGGCTCAAACCTTTGAAGTATCAAACCAGAAACCTCAACTAAATATCGAAACAAAGTTCTGCTATCAAGAATTCATAGAAAAGTAACTACCGCCAGTTATGTACATTGTTAAGTGTGTTTTAAACAGCTGGAAGGTATAAAATCAATAGCCGGAAGAAGTTAACTGACCTAAATCTTTGATTTTCTCTAAAATCAACCAAATGAAGTGTAAAGATAACAAAAATATGGACTCAACTAAGCACTCTTATAAGATCCATCCAGTAGAGAAAAAATTAACGAAGCTAGTGAAAAATTGGAACCGAAAATAATCTACTGGTTACTCAGAAGTAATGTGAAAGGGATCAATCTGGATAATGCCTGCATGATAACTCAGGATTGATCTTTGGAACCCAGCGAACCAACGGGATATTGCTGGAGCAGCCTAATCCATGGAGATGACTTGATGTCTGCGAAACATTATTTCGCTTATTTATATAGAATGAGCTTGTACTCCTCGCCTGGGTATCCCAAAAAGGAAAGGAGAAATCCTGGAATGTGAAAAGGAACTCAATGCAAACTACTGGAGAAATACTACACTATTGTTTGTTCACTACTCTAAATAATTGCTCTGGAAGCTTCAGGAATCTAATCTCTAGCGCCTAAGATATATTGAACAAATAATAATAATAAACCCTACAAAATACAAATAAAACAGAACACAGAATCAGATGCTGCACATGCAATACGCATATATACAGATGGCTCAGGATGTGGAGTTTACTCCAGAGCACTAAGCCTAAGGAGTAAGAGGGGAGTGGGAAACGATACCAGCGTGGTTCAAACAGTTCTGACTGGTGTCTCAATTGCCACAAAAGAACTAACCAGAGAAGGAATTTCCGGCCCTATTAGCCTTGAACAGACAACGTGTTATATCGGGGCTGGTACTAGAGTGCCACCAAGATTTAGCTAACGCCTCGGCAGATAACAATATTGTCCTGAGATGGGTTAAATGGCACGTCGGGAGTAAAGGTAACCGCATTGCTGATTCTTCAACCAGGGAAGCAGCTGGCGACCCTGGGAAGCTGGCGTTTAACAGTAGGATTTCTGGCTGGCCACTGTCAACTAAGGAAACACCTCCATATTATGGGGCCAGTGGACACAACTCTATGCAGGATGTGTGAACAGGAATTATCGTCAATAAGAGAGTGTGTGTTCTGTGAGTCTTGGCCTACACTTGCCGATATAAAGGAGATGTCTCCTAGGGACTATAGAGGTCTATTTACTTAAAATAAATGTTGACAACAAAGTTTCTTCTCAATGTTTTCAAGAAACAAACAGTTTTTCAAAATCAGTCATCATGCCTATTTTGTCGATGGTTAATAAAGGGTAAATTGCGAAAAAAGTTTAATATAAAGGCGTTGGTTAAACGTCGGTAATTGTCTATGAGAATCTTAAATATATAATTACCACCCACCCATCGTACAATTATTTCGAGACTCACATGTTTGGTATTAACAAAAGAGTATTCTTTTAAGCTAAAAATAAAAATTTCAAGACTACAACCCACGTCATTCTCACGCCTACTTGCGTATACGAGGAAGAAGATTTGTTGGAATTTCAAATGAATTTTCAATTTTTTGTTATAGTAACAAACGAATCCAGGACATGGGAAGGACTCGAAGGGCTCATGACAATAACTATCTCGGCGTGTAGTTTGTTGTCAGGCTCGTGGGCTCGTGGCCCAAGCCCAATCTATTCTGAATGCCCAAGGGTAGCGCAGAGAGCTGGGATTTTTTCTATCCTAAGGGACAATTCGTCTTGCCTGAAGGAGAGCTGAATAAATAAGCATTCTATTTTCTCTTTTACTTCTTTCTTAAATGTCATGAAAATAGAAAACTTTCGCAAAGTTGTTGGGTGTTATTCAATTTACGATTGTTCGAACAAACCTTCTGAAATATATTCATATATATATATATATATATAACTGTTTTTATTTCGTATTTCGAACCGCTGTAACTATACGAGGATAGTCCAAAATTACAAAAAAAGTACCCTGTATTAACTTTACCCACCCAGAATAATTACTATCCTATTGTGTTTTTCTTAAAGTTTAGTTTAGCCATCCTACCGAATCCATTATCCTTCAAAACTCTTAAATTGATATTTCCTTCTCGTATATGCATGAGGATGAAATCGTTTGGGCATTCAGGGACGGATAATTACTTAATTACATCTCGGAAATGGCAATTAGCCCTTCTTGTCCTTCGACAGGTCTACGACAGGATAATTGTTGATAATGATAGTATGGGTAAAGGGATCGAAATAGAATGCTCATGTTTATTCAATTTATTGAAATTCGATATCGTCTTCAAAAGTTCTAGATTGAAAGTTCGATCCATTGGCACACAATCTTTAATGATATGATATACAAGGCTGAAACCAAATTGTTTGAGCACCAAAGAAACAATACCTGTTGGGCGCTAATGAAACAATTAAAGTTTAAAGTTGGATGATGATGAAAAACTAGGTTTTTAAAATTAACAAAAAAAATGATTTTAGGTTGTATTGTAGGTTCTTGCCTAACTAACCACTTAAATTTGGTAGCAACTAGGCCAGTTCGCAGGACTTAGTTACTAATTGATCTTAAACAAAAAAATTAGAGAAGAAAAGAGAAGGCAATTTTAGGGCGCCACTAATTTTCTTTCCTAAAAGAAAATTAGAAACAAAATCAAATTTAAGAGATGGCTAACTTTAATCTGTTAAGAGAAAAATGAAAAAATACGTTTCTGTATAATAAATAAAACTAAAGAAGTAAAATAATGTATATATTAAATTCCAATTACAAACAAAATAGGTTAGTAAGATATAAATAAAAAAATACTTAGAGTATAGACTACTTTTGAAGATGATGTCGATGGAGATATTATCCAGTACAGCTGGAGAAATCTGCAACTTAGCCTGGGACTGTGGTCTCCCACTATTGACTTATTGTAGTTTCACCATGAAACCGCTTCTGGCAGGTTTAAAAAAAACTTTTTGTCTACCAGGCACTGCTAGTTTTCCAGGTACTGTTAGTTTTCCAGGTACTGTATTTATTTAGGTACTGTTATTCCGGTACTATTAATTTTTCAGGTACTACCAGCCTTCTAGGTATTGTGCCCCAGAAACTGTGCAATAAAACATACCGGTATATAAAAAAAAGGTTACAAAAAAAATATGAAGCTAACAAGGATATCTGTCCAGTGCAAAAAAATTACAATTTACTGATTGAACTTAAGGATTCATCCTGGACAAATATCTGAATTATTCAAAAAAAACAATTTCATAATATTTAAAAATATCCTTGGCTGGATAGGAGAGGAAATGTGGCTCTCAAAATGGGTAGCCATTTTGTAAGAAAATATTTATAGAAAATTATTGATTTAGAAAAAAAATTATTAAAATGTGAAATTAGCAAATAGAAAAAAAACGTACCAGTAATCCAGATACTCAAGTAACAAAAGCAGGAAGGAATTTAAATTTCAACAAACTAAGTTTCACGTGGATTACTGCACAGTTGTTGTATCGTCGACAAACGATGAGAGAAGCCACGCCGTGCCCTTCCTCATTCTTATTTAAGGATCATTTCAAATTTTAAATTTCGCGGTAAAATACATTAAGAATCCTGATTTTAGGTTTCGTAGTTTATTCCACCACGAATCAGAAAAGAGAAATAATTTATTAATTATTTGAATGAAAAATGTTTTGGAAATATTTATAAACCATTCCACCAAAAATCAAAATTCTAAAATGATTTTAGCAATTATTAATACCTGAAATGTTAACTTACAAAGTTAACGTTTCAAGGTGTTGTTCTGCTGGATATACTTCTGAAGGGCCAGATAACATAGCGAAGTGTTGTATTTCGGAATATGTTGTGGTGAAAAGCCAAAAGAAAATTATTTTCTGGTTTCCAAGATGGAAACAAGTGGAGTAACACTGGTTTTCACTTAATAACATCTAACGAATGCTCCCAAAAAATGTTTTTTAACACTACAGAGCTTCATTTGTTTGAGAAGAGAGGAAAGAAGTGGAGTGGTATACGTATATACCACAAGAAGACAGGATGGCAAGGATCGTCATCCGAAGACTAACGCACTGCGAGGACACCAAAGAAATCAAGGAAGAAATCGCCCAAGCCGCAGCTAAAAAGAAAACAACGACGACAACAACGAAACAACAGATCCTCGAACAGGTGATAAAGCTATTAGCTCAGCTAATGGCTTAAAGTCACTTGTAAGAGATCGGAAGGAAAGAAGACACACTCTATAAGGGTGTTTTCAGCCGAAATTGCCGGCTGAGGACGCATTTTATAGAGGCAGCGCAAACACACACAATGGAAGACCGCCGAAGAAAAAACCACCGAGGTTACACGGCCAAAGAGAAGACGGCTCGCCCTCAGCTGCTAGCCCTTTAAGCTAGGGAAGAGCAGTACGCCGAAACGTGATGATGAGACCCATTGGATAAGATGGGGGGAAGTGGTGGAAGTCCTCCCTGGAGATGTATCTCGCTTAGAGAGGAACATCCTGGGTGGGACGGGCTCATCAAGGTTGTGTGTGTGTTGTAGTCACCCAGAAGAGTCTTTGATTGTATTAGCCCTACCAAATTTTTCTAATGGTCAGATCCTCTCTTTCTCTCGGCTTCGCCTATTTCTTCCAATATTACATTGTGGCTGATTCCGCAAAAGGGTTCAGGCCCCCAGGAAGGTATTTCAGTCCCCCTCTTTACTAATTCATCTGCTATTCCATTTCCTTCTATTCCAGTGTGTCCTGGAATCCATAGTAAGGTGACTATATTGTTCTCGTCTAGTTCATTGAGTTTGTCTAGGCATTCCCACACCATTTTGGAACTGATTACAAAAGAGCTCAGTGCTTTAATGGCTGCTTGACTATCTCGACATTGTGATAATCCTTTGCCTTCTATAACCTTTGTCAATATTGAACTGGGCACACTTTCTTGAAAAATACATAAGGTGGATTACAAGTATTGGCGATCTGACTAGGAATAACCTAACTATTATACATCAATATTAAACCCTGCTGAATGGTAGGCATTATATCGTGTCTTGTAAAGACGCTTGATTGCTCTCTCTATGAAATTTAATAAGCTCTTGGTTATTGCTTGTAATAGACTAGTTCATTAAATATATACGTCACCTAAGCGAACTTAAAATGCATACTGCTGTTAAGCTATTGCAATTACAATGAATTTGTGAGCTAGGAAATCGTGTTCGGCCGCAGACTAATTCCATTTTCAACAGCAAATTTCAGAAAGCGTTCAGAAATCATTTTTAAGGGTACATACTAACCAATGGAAGTTTTGAAACTGAAAAATTTAAAAATAAAACTTGGAAATTACATCTCGATGTGCAAGTTTCAGTTAAATTGTATTTCCGATATTGCGTTTCCCGCATTTTCAATTCGAAGAATGGTAAAGCTCGCGGCGAATTTTCTTTGATGCGGAAGAGTGAAACGCATCTGGAAATGGACTTGTTTATTCCAACAGAAGCCGAATCGGTGAGAAAATGCTTTGAGATACAAAATAGGAAAGGCTTTTGAAAAAAAATTGCTTCGGTGTAAATCCAGTACAGGTATATAGTGAATTAAAAGTGAAGAACAACAAAATAATTAGAACTTAATGAAATTATTAACTCAATCGTTCCAAAGTTTTAATATTCAGTTTTCTTAAAATTATATACTCTGTTCATACTAACTGTTAAGTGACTATATATATCTGTAGAGGAGGAGGAGTTTTCCTCCTAAGTCATCGTCCATCCTGTCCTTTTCAGGAAAGTGGACAGCCCCGTACTAGCCCCGATATAACACGTTGTCTGTTCAAGGCTAATAGGGCTTGTCTACTATCAGTGCAGATTGTTATGTTTTTGCCAGAAATTTCTTTTCTGGTTAGCTCTACCACCAGCCAGTTCTGTGGGTTCTTGGAGGTGACTAAAATTGGTTAGGTCCCTTCCCTAAGCTCTTTGCTTGATATCTCTTCTGGACAGTGCTGTACTTAATATGGGAATTGTCTTTGAAAATGTATCCACCTCACTAAAAGTATGAATACACTTTACAGACTGTTTCAAGCTCGATATATCCAAATTCGAAATTTATATTCAATACTCTCAGATCCCTTCCTATTTCTAGAAACAAAGTTTCAGTAAATTTTGGAAATAAATAGGCTTCTCGTTTTTATGACCCTTCAAGTCGATTTCAAGAAGATTCAAACGCAATGAATAGTTAATCTTCCATTTTCCAGATTTAAATCGGGATTTGGTTGATCTTTTTGTTTTCCAGGGCGAAATTCTGTTTGAGAAAGAATATGGGATACAAAAAGTATTTAAATCTGCCTATCTTTATGCACGCCTTGGGTGTGAGTAAATTGATTTTCAGATGGTCAAGCTAGATTTCCAAAATGGCTTTTCGAATATCGCTTTTTTAGTATGAAATTTTTTTCCATACAGTTTGATCATAAATAAACAACATTATTCGGAACGTTTACATATTTACGTTTGCCATCATCGGCTCTATCATAAATCAAGTTTAATCTGCTTGAACAGCCCTAGAAATATTCATTAAATTATCCATAAAATCAGCTTAATGTGCATAGTAAAGAATTAAAAATTGCGGTGTTGAATAAACTTTTTATTTTATAAACTTTAAACCGAAATAACTTCCAAATACAATTTTTTGTGATGAAAATTGTTGCCCATAAATTCTATATTCGTTAAATATATTGCTAGGTGGCGACTGTACATTAAAATGAAAATTACCTAGGAAAATACCACATTTTAACAAGGCTATAAACGAGAGTGGTCATTGTAGTTGGCGCTCTAATGTGTAGAAACAAGCTCTACGGTTATTACTACTGGGAAATGTTATTACTTTCAGCCCCTACTTAAATTAGTACCCTGTGCTCGAAATTACTTGTTAATCGTTACGTTACTTACATTTTTTCTATATAACGAAACAGGAACTTGAAGAAATTCATTATTCAGTTTCATTTTCCTCGGTTTTATTTAAGCTGGCGATTTTTGTTGCTAAAAACGAACTAAAATGAAAGAAAAACTTGGTTTTGAACGTAGATTCATGCAACCAATAAATTAAACTTAGATTAATTTAAAACTAGAACTAAGAACATAGAACCATGTAACGTAATGTTGATGTTCATGAAAAAACTTTGACTTTGAAGTGTAATTCAATAGCCGTCGGTCTATAATAGCCCGGGAAGTAGTTGTTGCTTCTCAGTTGAACGGTCAGTGTCTTTGAAAAGAGCTAGGATCTAAATTGCTCTAAATTGCGGAAATCGAAAAATTGGAGTATCGATCCACCATCAAGTACCGGTATTTAAAAGGGTTGAGTTGTATGCAGATTCACGAAGATATGCTTAATACCCTTGGTGATCAATGTCCTCTGTCCTCTAAGAAGTTTCGTGTTCAAAAATCTGCTGGAAAAGTTCTTGCTTCAGTTATTTGGGATTACTCTAAGGGAAAAAATTAAGGGGCATCTACCAAATTCGACCTTGCACAATTATGCTTTGTATATTTTTTTGTTTCCCCACGTCCTCACGTTTAAGTTCACATAACAAAAATTTTATTAGAAATATGAAAGCTCCGCAACGTGTAGGTAGCCAAGCGGTCCAAGCGGATTTTGGTTCATGTACTACTCTATAAGCTTCGTCAGTACTGAACTGGGAGACCGGCGAGCGTTGTATCAACAATGGAATGGCACGCGACTACCGAAGCATAGAAACAATGTCAGTCATAGAAGGATAGAAAAGCGAGAGATGGATTTTTATCCGATATTTTAGTGGTAGCAACCGAATTTCAATAAGGAATTGTACGGTCATAAGTAATTTGAGGATTCTGAGATTTTTATATAGTATTCATAAAGCTTCAAATTAGACTTCTTATCAATTAGTTTCTCCATTTAATCCATATTTAATTCTTTACAAGGGCTCAAACTTTGCTTAATATGTGTAATTACCTCATGATTCGTATTTTTTTCAACAAAATTTGGTTAGCATTTCAAAGTTTTTATTCGATGAGAACTCTAAGTTCAACATTAATCTAGATGATATATTTTTTTCTTAATTTTCAATACATCCATTACCTCAAAATTATTTGCCAAAAATATTTCGATATATTGTCAAATCGCTGCCGATAGATTCCCCTCAAAGAGAAAAGACACCCCTGCACACAAATCTCATATTGCCATGCAAAAAAATTCGTGATTTAGGGTTTGAATTACTAGAACACCCCCCTTATTCACCAGATTTGGCTCCGTCCGACTATCATCGCTTTCATCAAATGAATAAAAGTTTAAAAGGTCGTAAATTTTGTTTGGTTCTATAGTAGGCTAAGAATTTTCCAATATACATATTATGTATTTCTCAAAACTTATAAAGCGTTGGAATAATTATTATTCTGTGATATTTATCAATAAATTAGGATTTACAATTTGAAAAGCAGGGCCAAAAAAAGTTAACAAGAATATAGTTATTGAGTACAGCTTGAAAGAAAAACGTTCGCTTCAATTTGGAAAGACAAACTTAAAGTGGAGTCAAGAAATTTTGTTTGCTGATATTATAGTACAACTCGACTAATTGAAATTGTTGAGCTAATTACGATTTTCTCTCTTGTTGAGAAATTCACGCCGTCGTTAGATATAGGAAATCCTCTCCAACTTTTCATATAAATTTATTTAAACGAGATCTTTCCGGAGAATGGATAGACGACGAATACGTAATTAATATTATTAAGGAGAAAGACCAAATGTTTCGAATAATATAAGTCTAGGCAAAAAAACAGTGAATGGTTTGAAACGTTCTACTAGAGCCAATACATTAGCTGGCGCCTGGCTAGATAATCTTTGTGGCCTCAAGGTTTTTTTAATATTTGTTATATATTTCACTAAGCGAAGATATGAATATAAAAAGTAAATTAACTATTTTAACTTCACGTGTATCGACAAACTTAAGCGCCAACAATTATTTTTACGAAAAAAGTTTTTGGGAAACTATGTATCCCAAATAATCGAGAAGTCGTTAGAACGTAATAATACCCTTTTATATAACCTCAATAAAATCTCTTAATAGACCAAGTTGATACGAGCAAATGACTAGTTTTCTGGTTGGAGTTTGTATACTTTGTAAGTCGTTCGCCTTCAAAAAGTTTTATAGAGTTTTGGGACGTGTGTATGTGTTGGAAATAACGAGAAATCGGACAGAACACGTGTTAATTTGAAATTTTTATCAAGTACTGTCAAAAATTGCTAGATTTTGGTTACAAAGTGTAACCTTAATAGTCCCAGTCTAGAGCAATCCACCGCAGAGAGTGCATTTCGGCTCCAATTAAACTATTTTAGTACTAGAGTGCCAAGATTTAGGTAACGGCTTGGCGTTACACCCATGCTCAATCCCTTAAGAGAAGGGATGGGATCAAAAGATGCAGGATCACCCTAGGCGACCTTGGGAAGCTGGCGTCGAAGAAATATTTGGCGACGACCAGGAAAAGCCTACGTGTAACAGTAGAATTTCTGAAGGGCCACTGTCATCTAAGGAAACACCTCCATACTATGGGGCTAGTGGACACACCCATATGCAGGATGTGTGAACAGAAAGATGAAACTGTCAGGCATGTCTTATGCGAGTGTCCGGAGTTTTCGTCAATAAGAGAGTGTGTGTTCGGTGATTCTTGGTCTACACCTGCCGTTATAAAGGGGATGTCTCCTAGTGACCTGTCCACCTTCCTGGGAAGGACAGGATGGACGATGACTTAGGAGGACAACTCCTCGGGAGGATCTACAATGGGTCACATGTGACCTAAGTGCTGTGAGTCTAGACTCACCCCCCTTCTCTACAGTTACAGATACAGAAACTATTTTATATGCTAACACTGGGATGGGGTGTACAATTAATATTAAAGTGGACGCCACCAGCTTTTTAATTGAAAGAAAGCAATGAAAAACAAAAGGTTAAGATGGAACGCTGGAAACACCTTGTAAAAATCAACGTTAAGTTCCTGGAAAAGACACTAAGTCACGTTATAAATTTGTACCTTCATTTAATGCGTAATAATGTCAATATAACAAATTTCCCCATACCCAATTTCTCAAGGACCAACCCTTAACAATGAGTCATTCTTATTATTGGTTTTCGCACTCTCCATGGTAGCTTCCCCTTTGAGTTCTTCCAATTCGGCATTTCATAATTGATAGTTGTATACGAAAAGTTTCTAATGAGATGTTAGTTCAACGTTCTTGATAGACGTTTGTAATTTAGGGGTATATTAATACTGAAGGATTAGAACGTGTGACAGAGTGAGGAAAATTAGGATTAGGGGAGTTTTTATGTTAAATTTTTTGTAATTGTATGTAAAAATAAAATTCACCAGCGAATCTTTTTTTTTCCTAAATTCCTACTAATTTTATTCTATAGATAAGAAACTCCAGATCTGTTGTAATGTTTTCTTTTTAAAAATTACGCAATTTCCTTTTGGTGTGTAGAATGGGATCATAAAAGTTAAAGACTTATACAAGGGACTCATAAAGGGTGGCGACCGGCATAAAGGAATTATTGAAAATGTTTTTGAGTTTTAGTTTTTTTCTATTTTTCAATTAAAATATTATCTCAAATCAGTTGACAAAAAGGCGAATAAGATAACTTGTTGACCTGTCAAAACTGATATCTATTGGCATTTTTAGTGACTGTTGATCATTGTTGACTCACCCAGTAAGTTGTACGAGAAATTATGTTGCTTAAATCAAATAACAAAATGCGAAAACCATATTAGCAAGTCCCAGGAACAAACTCGATTGGCACGTTGCTACGCAACCAGCTAACTTGCTCTTCACAAGCGCGTGCGTGTGTTCTTCCCTCTTACTTTCAACTGCTTCCTCAAAATATACTGGGGGATCTATTTGTAAGAAAAAATATTTTAAATTCATGCTTCTAATCTAACTCTATCGCTTCTGGCTCTTTAGATATCAGTTGAGAGATAAGACCTTCTAATTTAAATTCATTCTATTAGAACTTGGAAGCCCAAATACAATTCCGACTTAATTTATGATTTCATTTATTGCAGTGCAAAGGGAAATAATTGAAAACAAAGGACAAAACTATAAAGTAGATTTAGGATTACCGAGACCAAGACGCTGTAATGGCTTGCCACCGTAAGCTGCTACAATGAAAGAGGGTCAAATCCTCCAATCCTGTGCAATATTGGTATGGAACGTTGGTGAAAAAAGGACGAACTGTATAGAGTGATATTAAAATTTATAATTGATTCACATAATGAAGTTACAACTTTGATTGTTCAGCATCTGCAAGTATAAATCTAGTAGATTTTGCACAGAAATATATGAATCATTCCGCTTTTCTTCGGAATGTTGAAGTTAGTGATAAATATATGGCGAAACATAATTGATAGTTATTACCCAGCGGATATATAGAGTCCGTTTTGTTACCATGTTATCACTTCCATACCCACACTTTGGTAAAAAATGGGATTTTCAATTGAACGGACAGCTTCTTGTTAATTTATCATTGTTTGAATTGTGAGTAATTTATTAAATGCGGGTTACTATGCATCACTTTTTTTAATAAATACTCATTTCAATAAATTTTCTTATTACAGAAGGTTTCTGTACACTTTTTTACATTGCATCACTTTCTATAGCAGCTTTCAATAGTATGATACACATACTTTTAACAGTTCCATTGAATATTGACAATTACAATAAAGAGCTAAATATAATAAAGCAAATAGCGGTTAATAATAATTACGATCCAAA
>CAJUYI010005484.1:0-14839 GCA_910591695.1 Galerucella pusilla
CCAATAAAGTGACGTTATGGTGACATCTGTTCTGTTTTTTATTGTGATATGTGTCAGTGCTGTTCATTAATTTCAAAAATAGTTATCTCATAATTATCTCTCAGTTTGTATTTTGTGTTAAAAGTAGTATTTCCGAATTTTCTTCACGTTTTTTTATTGTTAATACCAAGTTATATAATATATTTAGTATTAGTTCTGTTGAAAAACTCACTCTCACTCAAATTGAAGGAATTAAAAAAAGGCGTGCTGAGGAGAAACTCCAGATTACTATACCTACAACGCAAAGAACATGAAAAATTTTTGCAACAAAAAGAAAAGGAAAAATTTAAAAAAAAACTGATAAAGAATTTTATTTTTAATTTTATAGCTTTCAATTCATCTTCTAACAATGTTTTTAAGGGATTAGCCCGAATTTGATGAAATTTAATTTTTCTGATCGGACGAATATTTTCTGCTTCTTCCAATTCTTCCATCTTTCTCAAATCTTCCAAATAATAATCCCTTTCTTCCATAGCAAAATAATTACTACTCCCTGAAACAAAGCAAATACTTGATAAACATAATTGATAAAAATAAACTAAATAATAATACGAACTGATAATGCAAAAACGACAAACTAAATTTCGAATTAGGATATGACACTTATAATACCACAATTGACAGTTCAACAAAACTAAAATTATATTTATTCGAAGGTTATTCCGAGCTTAAACTACCTATTTCCTTGGATTAAAATTATTACCAAAGTTAGTCCCAGACTAACCTCGAAGTAGGTTGTCTAATATAAGTTTATTAATAGCGTATCTGTCAAACTGATGGTTTAAGCATGGAATAAAGTTAGTCTCAGGTTATTCCGTGTTTATTAATAAGACCGTAGGAAATTAAATAACAAAATACATTTTAGGAGAGAGGTTAAAAGGGCCTACTATAAAGTTTCGGAGTACTAAGTCGATTCTTTTGCATAGTGTTATGTTTGTTTAGGATTTATTCATTCACATATTATATTGTTGTTTTTTGTTTCTTGTATAATGTATAAATATTTTAAATTTTAATGTTATAGATTGATCTTTTAAATTAATTTGTTGGTCTAATTGTTCTCAATTTATGATGCTTTAATTATAAGTTGTGAAACTTGAATTAATATAAAGCTATTTTTGACTTGACTTTGACTTGACCATTCAGGTGGAGATTCATTTAAAATAACTTGCGGCTTTAAATAGTCGCAAGGTAACATTCAGCCTAGTAGAGAAATGCCAGAAAGAACTAAATGAACTGGTAGACTGCATTACAGTAATTATTAGTGTGAATGCTGGGAAAAAATATTTCTGGAAATAAACAAGCTGATAAACTCGCCAGAAAAGGTTCAAAGGTTCACAACCAGTCCTTGGAACCACAAAGAAAGTGGACCGAGGAAAGAGCAGCTACACAGTAAGACCTTCACATACATACATATGTTAAAAGTGCCGAAAAACTACTAAATATCAGAAGCAATCAGCCAAGAATCATTACAAGTTATCTAATGGGTATTGTCTTGGTGAAAGACACCTGCATGAAGTGTTGCTGTATAACGGGGATCCCAGCTACAGACTTTATGGCATAAAGATCGAAACCGTGACCTCTAGCACTGAAATATATGCCACACGTTCAATATTATTTATCATCAGCTCGAAGATGCGGAGATAACTGGGTGGGTGGACTAAATGGGGAAGTAGAGAATAATAAGCATAAGAACGGATCCCAAGGACAAAAAAATTTTCATTGTTACAATCCGACTCAGTGTTGTTTTTTTTAATCAACTTTCCTATAATAAGATTTATCTTGCTATTACAATCTGATCAGTTTTGAACAATTAACAATTTTAATGTTACTGCAACCTGCAATCTGACACTGAAAGAAAAATGTGAGAACTCTATTCAGAAGAGAATAATCCCAAAGTTAGTTTCCAGTTCTACCAAAATATCTTCTACAAACATTTTAACTTGAAGCGAAAGCCCCCTATCAAAGATACATGTAAAAATGCGACATGTATTCACATTGCAGGTAAAAAATGCGCTAGATGATAACCAACAACTAGATTTAAAAGTACAACATAATATACATCTTAAAAATGCGAATCTTGTCCGAGATCAGTTGAATAAAGATTTAAAGGAAGCAAGTGAAAACCCAATGATCGAAACCCTTACCTACGGTATGGAAAAGGTCCTATATAGGATTACCTGAATTACCAACAAACATCATTTATTATAAAAGGCAGTTGAGTATTTTTAACGAGGGGGTACATTCAGGCTCCACAAACATTCCATATTGTTTTTGAGGAAAGGAAGGGTAGCCGATCGGGGAGCACAGGAAGTGGGCTCATGTTTAAAAAAGTTTGTCGAAGTGCACCTTGAAAAAGGAGTAGAGGAGTTTATTGTGGTCGGACAGCTGTGGAGGATGCAGGTTCGAATTTACACCTTGAAAGACTCTATGTCTATAATTGGAGGTTGCATGTAACAGAATAAATTTGTGATAAACCTTATGGAGCCCGACGATTTCTACTTTATTGAAGATATTGAAAAACAAATTTAAATAGAAAAGTGAATATTGATAAAGAAAAAGTTAGTTGTCTAAAAACAAAAATATTACTTGAAAAGTCAAAACCAAATTCAATATTTTAATGCGAGTCTTAAAATCAACACCAGGTAAAAAAATTCCTATTGATCCCCAAAGACTCAAATTGCATTACCCAGAAGGAAAATCTATTTCTAAAAAAATGGGATAATGTTAAGACTTTACTAGTGTTTCCTCCCAAGGATGCGATTGAATTTTTCAGAATAGAAAATGTTGAGAGCTTCGAAGATGATATTGTGGTTTTGGCTCCACCATAGATTTTGATTTTGAGGATTACATTTAAGGTTTATGATTTTTTTTGTTACTGAATAAACCCCTTTGATTTATAGATGATGTTGGGCGACGACCCAGCACTGTAGTGGAACGCGTTCGATGCGATAATTACAGTCAAGCAAGGTCGGACATGGTTAGTACTTGGATGGGTGACGACCATGCCAGGGAAAACCATCGTATGGGGCCCGTACAGCCTGCAGCGGACTAGCATATCACAGCTCGCAGGCATTATACCAATGAGCACGAGGTATAATGTAGATATGCCGTCTTTCGGAGGAGACGTAAAACCGAGGTCCCGAGTCCATGGATGTTGGGCTCGTTAAAGAACGCTACCACTGGTTGGAACACTAGTGGGTTCGCCAAAATTTCCGGTTAGGGGTAGAGTGCTCCCGGCGTCGGTGATTAGCCACAGTCGCAGAAATAGACCGACGTTAAATAACAGAATAAAAAAAAATAGATGATGTTATGTTATTCTTTCCCTTTTCTTCAAGTAGAACCAGGGAGCTTGGATCTTTTTCAGTTAGCTAACCATTGCCCATGTTATCTACCTACTTCCATTCCAGAAGCTTCGTGTCTTCTTTATAGGCAACCAGTTTACCTGGAGCAGTCCTCAATAGTTGTGATGGTTTTGTTATTTCCACTCCAAAGTGCTTACGTCTGAGTCCTTGTAAGTTCTCACAGAACAGAGTATGTGGGTAGGTGTTTCATCGTAGAGTTCACATTTTCTGCACATAGATTCACCAACTTTGCACATCCTGTGGGTACATCCTCAGGGTACAGTGTCACCAGGTCGGTAACTGTCTTCAAATTTCTCTTACTCAGCTTCAACAGCCTGGATGAGAGTTCCTTGTCTAACTTATTCAGTAGACTCTTAGTATGGAGGTGTCCTTGTGTCAGCCTCCATTTGAGTTGGTGTTCCTTAACTAGCCAGTACCCGACTTCCCCTCTTATATAATCATTTGTGATTCCACAAAACGGTTTCGGACCTGTGAACCTGTGAAAGTTCCTTAAGAGCATTCTTTAGCTAGCTGGTCTGCCTTTTCATTCCCTGCAATCCCCTCATGTATCGGCACCCATTTTAGAGACACTCTGTTGTTTCTTGCCAGCATGTCAGGGGATTCTTTACAGTTTTTTACCAGCCTCAACCTAGGAGCTACTAGTCTATAAGACTTTCCTCAGGAGCTAAGCAGAAAAAAGAATACACATCATATGTTTCGGATCTCAGTGAATGTCACCCCAATATCCATACACATATACAAATTCTTGTATAAATAACCAATAACACTTAATCCGCACTGCTGCTTCACACTAGTATTCAATTAACTATCTCATGGTTTTTTTTATCTCATCTTATTCGTGACACCAGTGAAAGGAGTCCCTATTCTTCCAAATAACTCCGCTAAATACCTGGGAGTGTGGTTAGACACAAAAGTGACATTCTCTGTGCATATGAGCAAGACTATAGAAAAAGCTGAGAAGACCGTCAGTGCGCTGTCGAGACTGCTTCCGAATATGGGTGGTGCTACATCCTCAAAGCGCCGTATACTATCAAGTGTTGTGCATTCGCAATTACTCTATGCTGCACCTGTTTGGCATCCTTCAGTAGCAAACAGACAGAAACTCGGGCAAAAACTAACAAGAATACAGAGACTTATGCTAATCAGAGTATGCTCTGCCTATAGGACTGTATCTGCAGAAGCAGTTGGTGTAATATCTGGTGTCCCATCCATAGACTTAATGGCAAAGGAAAGGTGCGAAAAATATAATGGAACGCTGGGTTCAAATGCAAGAAAAAATCTGCTTACCGAATGGCAAGACAGATGGAAAAATCGCACTTACGGGCGCTGGACATGCAGGCTATTCCCATACATCAAAACATGGGTTGAAAGTGGTTACGGTGAAGTGGACTACTTTATCACCCAAGCCTTATCGGGACACGGATGGTTTAAAAAGTATTTGTATGATAGACAGAAGAAGGAAAACGACCTATGTGTGTATTGTTTACTGTTAGATGATGCCGAACATACCCTATTTCATTGCCAAAGGTGTGCAGAAGCAAGAGCTGAATTTGAAACAGCAGAAGGGAAACCTTTCAACCAAACCAATATGATTGAAAGTCTGGTAAGGTCAGAACAAGGATGGCAGAATGGATACAAAGTGATTAGGTCTATAATCGAGACAAAAGAAAAGGAATGGGTGTAAATGGGAGAAAACCCGACTAGTTAGAAGACCACCGTAACGTGCTGAAGTAATGCGAAGGCGGCTCCAGTACGCTGCGTGTAAAAAGTGAGGAAGTTTTTTTAGTCGGTAGGCGACCCTGAAAGGAGAGCCGAATCCGACACATGGCCGGTCGCCATAACATCAGACCGGTATCGTCTTGTAGAAGATTTTTGTTACCACACACACCGGAAAAACAAAAAAAAAAGAAAAAAAAGAGGTAGAATTAGTAATCCTTTGACATACAGAGACTACATTTAAGTCCTTAAGTCCAGATAGGTAATGGTCACTATTTCGGCATCAGTACCAAGGTACATTGCCAGCGTTCCTTAACACCTTGTTTTAAAAGCGTTGTATAATATGCTCTTTGCTCTCTCTGCTACAGGCAGACCTAAACCTTTAAGTCATAAGTCCACGCTGAATAACAGCATTTCATTGTAAAGTAGACAAAGACAAAGTGGAATAATCAATACCTGCATTATTTTAAACTTGATTCCCAGCTGTTTTCGTTCACGCATATAATTTATTCAGTTAGGTTCCTTTATTGCTTAAGTTTAGAAAGTTTCAAATAAAAAAATGGCGTTTCTTCAGCATCTAATTTTTTTCTTTTTCATTTTGCTTCCTTTTTTTTTAATTATTTTTATCTCCCTACCTCCGAATTTTCACTTCCTCTTATTGGTTCACTTTTTATTTTCAATTGAATCGAGCCGGAAAAAACACGCATTAGATCTTGTGCATAAAGTTTTCGTTTTCTTGCTTATAGTAGAGAGTAATTTAAAATTTTTGATAAGGTCGGTACCCTTAAATAAACAATTTATACAGACGCCTCTTTCTTTGAAAAAAAAACAACTCTGTTGTCTACCAAGGAAAAAATTTCCCGTTCTGAAATAAGCAAACTTTTTCTTCTTCCCAATTAGATTACATTTTAAATCATCTGATGGCTTGACGACAAATTTAAAAACTCTAACTAGTGTTTTAAAAGTTAGTAAAAGCCATTTGAACAAATTACACTTTTCGTTTCTTTTCATTTCTTTTGGAAAGGGGAGAAAACGTGCTCTCAGAACATATTTTAAGGCATTTTCAAAACCTAATTCGATAAAATAAATTAAGTGGACGACCGACGATTCTTTTTTATTCCTTGGAGAATACGCTTTGAAAGAAGATGCCTTGTATTTTAGATTTTTATAAAATTTCCATCTGAAGGTAAAATTCCACTTTTTACTTTATTTAATTCGTGCAAATAACAGCACGTTATGCACTATGCTTATGAATGGACGACACGTGTTATTAAAAAATGTTGTTAATAGTAGCTTAGTCTATTTTTTTTGTATAATTCCTTGAAGCAAACACTGGATAATTTTTATTGAAAAGGTATGTTATTTAAAACAATAATAAAATGGTTGTAGTATAGTCGCTAATATGCGTTTGGATGACAAAAATGCAGTTTTTAACTGCAATTATTTTTTTAATTGATCTCTTTACTTATTATTAGTGGAGGCTTCCTGTAAAAAATGTTCATTTTTCATTGTCTTGCAAATACTGGACATGTCATTAAAACAATTATTCTTTTTTATTATATAGTTTGCATTGGAATATCTCTTTGTTCTGTAAATGAAACGGTGTTGGTTTTGCCATTCAAAAAGAATTAGAAAATCGTAATTGCTCATTTCCCATTCACGTTTTTCTCTTTAATTTCATGAATCGCACATTGATATAGTTTATTATTTTACGCAAGACGTTGTTGGAAGTATCAAAAAAGTTGTCCTTTAAACATCTAATGACTTTTTTATATTGCTTATTCAAATCCTTCTCTTTTATAGGTATTTGTTATCATGCAGTTATAGTCTGTATAATTAAAAGTAACAATTAGGTACCGCGAGTACCTACGCGCTTGTTAACCATAAAACAAAATTGTTGCAGGTGTCCTGACAGGTCACTACCGAACATTACAATTGAAACCTTCTCTGTGTACATAAGGTGTTTTCGGAAACTTACTCCGGCTCACTAACTCGATCCAGAGAGGTCATGTGATGAATCCCTCCGATCACCTACCCGGGAACTGTAGTTTACGAACTAATAGGTTTCGCTTTGATCTGATGACAGCTACCGTCATAACAAAACATACATCTCTTCTTCAACTTCGTCATCATCTTCGAAAAAATAATCGAATGCCAACGCCTTTAATGTAGCAAGGCCCCTTTTGTTCATGTGTGATAAAAGCAATATATTTCGTCACCACCAAAAGAACTAGGCCTACGTTATATTACCCTTCAGTAATGCGCATGCGATGCCTATAGCGTCTCTACCCCAACGATTATACACCCTACAGGATTGCTTATTTCCATTCAACTCTGTGTTCGCCTCGCTCGAGTCGGACGAATACGTCATCACTGGACCTAACCTTTTTAATTTTATGGTTTATCGTTTGTTTACAAAGTGTGTTTTGACGATATTTTATCCGTTTTTTCAATTTTGAAGGTGTTGTTTATTAATAATTATTGTCAATCAAGAAAGTCTATAAATACGAAGCACATTATTTCAGTGTAAATACAAAATTTTTGGATTCGCGTTTCAATTTATACATTTCCCCATGCAAGCAAAAATTAAAATTAATTTAAAACTAAAACTTAGAACAGAGAACCATGTAATGTAGATGATCATGCAAAAAAATAAGAAATTAAGATATAAGCTAAAACTAAAAAGAATGCCTTAGCTTCTCAGTTTCTGGCATAAACATCCACATTACATGGTTTTATACATAGTTCTTAGTTTTAGTTTTAAAGTAGTAATGTAAGTTTTAATTTTTGCTTGCATGAATCCACCTTTGTAAACTTCGAACAAGTATTAGGAAAAAAATGTTTGAAGAAAAAATGTGTGAGTACCACAAGAGATGATACAGGTCTTAAAAAATTGTTCATTAATAAATTTTTTATTAGTGCATGAGGCGTCTATTTTATTTTCCCCATAAGAAGAAAAATATATAATTCTGAGTTTACCCATCAATTAACCCATAATGACATCTCGTAGATTTGCTTCTGTTTCTGTGCAAAATAAATTATAAGCAAGTTTCTTCATTGTTTCAAACGTCTATTTATATTTTACAACTAGTTATACAACTAAATAACACTTTTTAAAATAACATATCACCAACAAAAATTAATTTATTATTATTTTTTGCAAATAAACTAGAAAAAAGTGGAAAATATTAACGATTGCAGTATATTTTAAATCGGTCGAGGTCCACTGGTGACGTAAGCACCGACGAAAGATTCAAGCGAATAAGCAATCATGTTATAATCGTTGTCTCTACCCTACCTCTTGAGGAGGGTTACGAAAAATGAACCTGGGTCAGTCATCTAGTCAACATCTCGGAAGTTTCGGAACACGGGTAGGCAACTCGGGTTAGGTAAACGAACGTGCAGGTTAGGGATCGTGTCAACCCGAGTAAGTTTCCGAAAAATCGTAAAGATTCATTTCAAGTGCCTATAGGTTATTTAGTACAACCCAATCGAATGAATGAATTAAAACCGTCTCTGCGTTACATACACACTGCGGCTCTTCTTTCAGAGTAGATCCTTCTTGTTTTTGTATTATACACGTCTTAATAGCAGACGTAAGCTTCCGTGGACACCGTTCACAGAAAAAAATTTTGTACGTAAAATTAATGAACACCGGTCGTCAATATTTTGAACATTAATATTATGAATCGGTGATTGTTACAATGATTTCTGATCATGGATTAATGTCTTAGTACACTGAAACAATGTATGACCTAACATTAAGCAATAAACGAAAAATATCAAAAATTAATAGTTTTTTTCATTGGTACAATGAAAAAGTTCATTGAATCAATGTTTGAGAATTATTAAATTGATGTTGTTCGTCTTAGAAACAATAAATTTTGGTTATGGATTTATGAACAGCATACATAAATACACCATAAACGGTATTCATTGTTTCAATGTTTGCTAAACGTTAATATTACGAGCTCAAACATTAAATTCTAATAAGGCGCTAAAATCAATGACCCGTGTTCATAGATCCATAACTATGAACATTAATATTACGAACAGCTTACATGGACTCAGAATAACGCGCGAAAGTTAATGTAAACCGTCCATAGATCCATGATTGTAATCATTAATATTACGTACAGGCGTACATAGAAAACAAATACGTGACCATCTTTCCGCCTAATTATTCAGTCTTTTTGTTTTTCGAAAGGGTTAACCATATTCTTGTTGTACTCCGTTGTGAAGCTGGTGAATTTTGTGTGGTTTAAGTTTTTTAGAAGGTGAAATTTAGCCATTTTATTGAGGATAGACTATTTATTATTTTTACAACGAATAGACAATATAATCTTCATATTTAATTGCAAGTGTGAGTAGGGTAGGGCGGGGCTAGTTGAGCACTTTTTCATTTGAGCGGTTATAGCTCCTCAACGATAAGTATTAATGGCTTGTTATGCATACTGAAGGATCACGAATTTATCTGTTTGCAAAAGTGTCCATAGTAATTTATTTCTTAGGAGTCAAATTTGAGAGCTACAGCTGATTAAATGCAGAAAGTCAAGTATGCTCAACGTACCCCATGGGTGAGGTAAGTTGAGCAAGGGTATGGGGCAAATTGAGAACTTGAATGTCTAACCAAATGATGGGTTAAATGTTAACTAGACATGAAATAAAATATCTGTTTGATACTCAACTTTTTATTTATAGTCTCTTAGTGACAAAACAACCTAATTAAAAGTAATTTTATTTGAATAATAAACCGAAAATAGAATCAACAAAACATCAATGTATCTTAAGCATCTGAGCATTAAATGATGTTGCCCTACCAAGGCTAGTGGGTTTGCAGCATCATTTAAGTTTTGAGTAAAGTAACATCTCGTAGTCTTTCTTTTGTAAGTCCGCATCCTAAAAAGAATAAAAATAATATATAACTTTAGTTCTAAGTCGTGGGGTTAGTTAAGCTCAACTTACCCCAATCCGAAATTTCAAAACAAAAGTGAGGTTGTCAAAAACCTGTTAGAATTATACCCTAAATATTTATACATATCAAAAGTACTGTGAATGTATGGAAGTTTAACACTAACCTGATTAAAATCGGATAACATATAACTATTACAGACGAAATATTCCGATTTATAATTATTTCACTATTGGTTACAAAAAAAAAAACAATGCGCGTTTGTACTTCACTCGATCGAGTAGGCGCCACTGGCAGTCTCGTGATGAGTTCGCATCCCGCGACCCCTTCTTTTCGCTATTTGATGCTTTCTCGTGCCGTGTATAGTTTTCGAAATATTTCGATTGCCCAACTTGCCCCTATGCTCAACTAGCCCCGCCCTACCCTACTCTTAGTTTTCTTTTTGTAGTGAACTTATTCCAAATATTCATTTAGGTACCTAATCGACCTAAAAAAACTAGTGTGTAATAATATGAATTGCTTTGTATGTAAGTCTCGTTTTTCTCTTTCGTCTTTAATGATAAGACATTTTAAATTAAAACATGATTTGAAGACAAATTCCATTTACCGCTGTTCTGAAGTTAAAGTGAAATATGCTTCAATTTTATGGGCAATCCATGCATATTTGGTGCCTACTGGCAAGCAATGTGCCAAAAGTAATGTTGGGGGGAAATCCACTCACACAAAATACACCATCAAAGATTCCCAGGAGTCATTTTTGTTTTGTGCGAAGACTCAACAAGAAGTAGAGGAGCATATTGCAAACCTGAAGTCCCGGAAAATGTCTATTCAGCCATTTATATTGTGTACTGGTGCAGACATCAACACAATTTCAAATATATGCGTCTACTTTGACGACATTAGATATAAATTTTTCCATATTCTTGAGGCAGTAGACATATGTTTTAAAATTATTTATTTGTTTAACTTGGACTTTCCCTTGGAAAGCAAAATGTTTTGGAACTTTCTAGAAAAGTCATTTTTTAGACATGATGTTCCACTAGAAAGCTCCAAAGTACATATAATGTCTGAATTTGAATTAAGTGATTAAAAAATAATAAAAGTAGTGAACATTTTTACTCTCTAGGTACCTATATATATTTTTTATGCAGCGGAAATACCTATATTAAAAATACAAAAACTGTTTGAGAGAGTGTCGGACATTCACAAAGAACGTGTTCGACAGTCTCATCTTCTTGTTCACATCCCCTACAGAGTGAAGTGTCAGACAGACCCAGTCTGTAGAGGTGTTTCCGCAGGTGGCAGTGACCTGTCAGAATACCCGTGGCTGTCCGAAGGTTCTGTCTGTTCATAGTCACGTATTTTTTGGCTACTTTGCTTGGCAAGCATGCAACCCTCTGCATCGACCCATCTACCCTTAAACTTATCAAGGGAGTGTTCCTTTATTAGGTCAATCATAGCCGATGCCGACAGACCAATGAAAGTGCCAGGTCCCAATAGTTTTTGGGAGGCTGCTTTCCTGGCTGGTGAGTCGGCAATGTGGTTATACCTTTCGATTTACTATGCCCCTTGATCCAGCCTAGAGTGACTTCGTTGTTGCTACAGGCTTCAATCAGGGACAGGTGACACTCCAGTACTAGGCCTGATGTGATACGTGGTCTGTTCAGGGCTAGTAGTGCTTGTGTACTATCCGTAAAGATGTGAATTTTATTACCTGTGGTGTTTCTTTTGGTAATCTCTTTTGCGGCGATGTAGATGGCACTGAGCTCTGTTTGAGCAACGCTGACATTACAGCCCATCGCCCATTTGATGTTTAGATTCAGAGATCTGGAGTAAATTCCACATCCTGAGCCCATATTGGTTTTAGAGCCATCCGTGAAGATGCGGAGTGCGCCTTCTTCTGATGTGTCTTGTGAGTTATAATTAATGATTACCTTGTAGGGCCTGTTTAAGGCATATTGTGGTGAGATTGCGTCCGTATTTGCCTGCAGCAGTGGGACCTCATTGAGTGCCTCACGCCATAGGTTACGTCTCAATCTACCAAATCCTACTTCAGGTTGTATACCGGTAGAGCGTAAGCGTGACATGGTCATCAAAATAGCCTCCTTGATGTGTATGTCAAGGGGAGTGAGACCAAGGATCGCCTCCAACGCTCTGGTTGGTGTGGTTCTCATGCCTCCTGTTGTATTGAGGCATGCTGTTTTCTGAATTTGTTCCAGTTTACGGACGACTGTCAGCTGGTTTGCTTTAACTGTTCATAAGAAATGTATGCTTTTTTACTCTGTTTTCTAGATGTTAACTTACTGTCAAATGTGACACCTAGATATTTCACCTCTGATGGGAGCTTAAGTTCGGTATTTAGGAGCACCCTCTAGAAAATACATCGAAATGGATAACATATGATTTTCCAGGCACTAAAACCCCTATATCCAAATTTTTACATTTGCATATCAAAAATCTTTCAATTTACTGAGGAAAAACATTTTTGACATTCCAACTTATACTTAACATGGGGCACACAAAACGAAGGAGTAAGAATAGGGATAACAGGTCCTAATACTGGGAAATCAACGAGCCCTGGGAAACATTTCAACATATTGTGAAATTGACTGGACATAACAAAACAGCTTTGCTGTGGGTGAGAGGACAAAGGGGAAATTATATTTCCGATGGCTTCGCAAAGGAAAGAGCTTGTACTGTATTTATCAGATCCTAACCATTTTGTGGTATCCCATCGTGGAAGAAGTCCGAAGATGGAAAAAGGAATTTCAGCTTACTAGAAAAATACTCTAGGCCAAAGACAAGAAAAAAGGTTATTATGACCTTTTGCTCACTACAATTGCTCTGGAACTTCAGAAATCTGAATCTATGTGAGATGTGCAATGTGGACAGTGGAATACCTATGCAGCGTTTGTTACGCCAGTGGCTTGAGTCACATGGGTGGAGTGATTTTGAAATAAAATGATGTAGGAAGTTTTTAAATTATAAATTCTATTCCATCACAATTTATATTTTTTTGGGTTAAAAGTCAAATTGTATTTCGTAGAGTTCCTAACAAAGAAACCCGGACCGTTCAAGCATGAAGAAAAGCATCAAAATGATCTATTTTTATCGAAATTATTTTTACAATAGAAGAAAAAAAGTTCGCTAGTCATAACATATTTCCGAGCTATTTAAATCGATTTTAGAAAACCATTAAGTCCATTGTTGTTGATCTTTAGATAAATATTTCACATTTTGAATTTGAATTTCTGAAAGTAGAAAGTCATTTATCATCGATACACAGTGGATTTTATAAAATCTGTAGGTACACCCTCACACAATCGTAAAAATTGAACTAGAAGTTTTGTATTTCTGTTTTTTACGTTTCTTTACTACTATTTTCAGATTCCTAATTTTTATATAAATGCATTTCATTAATAATTCTCTTCATAGATTGAACACAACTAAAATCCTAATAAAAGTCCTATATAGTAAAAGATAAATCGATTTCATAGGGTCCGAACGTTACACTTGAATAGGATTGCGGGAATTAGTAGCACATTAGCTTTCCATTAAGTGCCCTCGTGTCGGGGAATAGAGTAAAAGTGAAGGACGACGTGATCCCTTGACCCTAAAGCTACTAAAAGTGATTGATATCCCTAAATCCGTCCTTTTAGAGCCGTATTGTCAACGGTTCAATTTCATAAATTCGGTGAGTTTTCCACACCAAACCAAAAACACGAACATATTTTTATTCTTTGTAACTTTATCAGTGCTTTTATCAGTTTTAAAATGGATCTCTTCGTCCCTCGGGTGGATTGGGTATCAAAGAGAAGGGAAAATGGCAGTTTACTACTTTACTGTCATCTAATGTATTCATCCGAATCTATTGCGCTTGAATAAAATTTAAGATAATGATTGTTTGAAATTTAAAGATTTTATTTATGAAAGTCAAATCGATTTACATGAATACCATATACAGATTATTTAGGCCAAGAGCCGGGTATTTTTGGTAAAAAATGTACGGGAGCAGGAATTTTTTTTGGAATATGTTCAGGGGTGTCCCCTGAATGTAAATCAAAGTTGGCGTCTTCACTTCAGCCGCCATCTTGGAAAACACGTTTTAACTAAATATCTCGCGAACCGCGCATCATACGACGAAAATTGTGAATTTCATTATTGTAGATAATAATATTCGCCATCTTTTTTATTGGAAAATTTTTTTGTATAACGCATGGGTTTTTTAATTATAGCGCTCCAAACTTTTTTCAATATGGTTTTTGCTAAATATTTGGTTAATGGTCAATGATAAATTAAAAATGGTGGTAACTTAATTGTAGAGCGTAAAATTTCCTATAAATTTCATCTCAAATTTTTTCTCGTAGCACTTATAGTTTAGGAGCTGCAGCTTGGTAAAACTCGCACCTCGTACAATATCATCAGTGGCAATATTGCTCGTTGTACACGAAAGCCATTAAATAACGCATAAAATGGCATGAAGTGTTCAAAAAAATGTCAATTGAATACAGCTGTGAACCAATTCAATTAAAATTATAAATAATATGGAGAACAACTAATAATTCATCGATCTTTACTGTTGCTTAAAACGGTATCATCATATAAAAGATCGTCAATGTAGCAAAAAACAATAGTGCATCACGCTACATCGTAAGAATTGTTATTGTTATTCTTAATATTATTATTATTATCAATTAACGTTATGCTTATATTATGCTATTTTATATTGCACAGTATTATTTTCACATGAGTCGAAAAAAAGTTCTTTACACACGAATTGCATACAATATTTTTTCTACTAGCGAATATT
>CAJUYI010005485.1:0-15649 GCA_910591695.1 Galerucella pusilla
AGCTTTTGAAATGTTTCTAAATATTCAGAAATATATTAAAAGTTCACGGTGTATTAAGCAGTATGGGTAACTTCCACACGGTTCTCTAAATAATTAGGTTACTTAGGAAAATATATTTTTCACAAATATTTGTCTAAGCCGTTTCCAGACTATGTCGAACAACAAAGTTGACTTTCGTTTTGTATGTGTGGACTAGTCGATCGAATTGGTCGATGGTCTGGACACGGATTAAAATTACAGTATTTTTATGACAAACATGTTTAAATCTTATAAAAATTAATGGTCTCTATTTATGCATAAAACTTTTCAGTAGGAAAGCAGGATAGGAATAAAAAACTTGCTGCTGAATATTTTGATCTATTAAAAAGAACACTATACATTTTTAAAATAGATACCATACATTTATAAAATGGAAACCATATACATTGTTAAAATTAAACATACCTTCAAGATCTAAAACATAACCAACAATGGTATCCACAAGATAGCCTTGTCTATCCTTAAGTGTGCTCATTAAAGCTTTCCCCATAGTAGTTTTTTGGAGTTCTTGGAGAAGATCTGACAGGTTGAATTGAGGAATGTGTATGTTTGAGGTACATTTCGCTTGCTTGTTACTTCTACCTACTTGAATATAATTGTCATTTATTTCCTTACCTTTAAAGATATCTCACAATTCTTGTAATCGCCATGAGTTTAACAATTCATTCATTCTATTATTAAACTTATTTTTGTCCAGAGCACTTTAACCACACACTGCACAAAAACAAAATAGTAATAGTTAGTAAAATTGCAAAAACGGATCTAATTTCACAAGCAGACTAACGCCAAACGTATACAGGTGGTAACCGTTACTGAATAATAGGGAAGGGTGGGGTGACAATTCTTTGTTTCAATTGCCACATAATTTGTAGACTTATATGATTTCTTACGGGTGGAGAAATATGAGATTCGTAGCAAATAAGTTTTATTTTTGGAAACAATAAATGTACAATTATAGTGAAATATTTATTTTTTCGGTGTAAAGTGGATCTTATTTGAGGCTAATAATCTATAGGCTTATTTAAAAAATATAAATTTCTGTCAAAACTTTCAAATGATTCACTATGAATATTTGATTTGTTGTTTTAAAGTGATGGAATATTATTGAAGATGTTAGGTTTTTTTCTGGGTAATGAAAACAATTTTTACCCAAACAGCATTTGTGCTTAGTAGACTTTTATAGTTTCTGAAAAACAATTGTATGAAGGTGTGCATAAAGGAGAAAAATTTTTTTTAAATTAAAGAAATTACACTCGAATAAATCATTTTTTTACATCAAAATTTCCCAAAATTTTCACGTTAATATGACTTCTTAATAATAAATAAGCAATGTTAGTTTTAAACAAAGGAGGGTCAAACAAATTAGTGTATTTGTCTATGAATAACTCTTCTCTCGGTGGTACATTGTCCAGTCACCAGGTCGGAAACTGTCTTCAAATTTCTCTTACCCAATTTCAGCAGCCTGGACGAGAGTTCCCTGTATGACTTATTCAGTAGACTCTTAGTATCTCTTAGTGTCCTCTTGTCAGCCTTCATTAGAGTTGGTGTTCCCGACAACTCCTCGGCAACTCCGTATATTAATTAAAAATTAATCTTTCAGGTCTCGAATTAGGTTGCCACAGTTCAGCCTGCTGGCCACACGTTTTTAGCGCATGTGTTGCTGTGGCAACGCTAGAACATTCTTTATTTAGCAAAACCGGCTCAACGCAGTTATTAATGGTGGCTCAAAATCCTCAAAATAATATTGTTACTTCGACGACTCGTTCCGATTCCAATGAAAAACTTCATATGGCATTCAACGTTACTGGCGACGAAGAAACGTAAGTGAATTTTCTATCAATCAAACTGTATATTAGCTGGAATTGCATTTAACTGAAATTAAGTTAGTTAAAAAATGTTCATTTACACTCTTGAAAAAGTGCCGTCAAAGTCTAAGTCGCTCTTATTCAACAAATTGCCTAACTCTCAGTAAAATTTGGAACTGAATCATGAAATTTCATCCAAGTGGAAGCTACTACTACTGCCACGATGATAAAGTCAGGTACCACGTCCACGGATCTATGGAGAAATTGCTTTCAGCTTTGTAGTATTCTAATGTAGTTAGATTTCTATATATTATTATTATGGTATCATCTAATCTCCTGTACTATAAAATATAACATTGCTTGCGAACTAACAAAAGGGCTCGATTAAATTAATAAATATAAATAGTGATAATACATTTTTTATATATTTACAGCTACAACAGCTTGTTTTGGACTATTGACCCGACAAATAAAGTACCAAGCAATGTAAAATTAGAAACAATTAACAAACCAAAGTAAGCAAGTATCCAATTTATGTCCAACTATTTAGTGATGGAATTTGTTTGTTTTACAAAAAAACGTCATAAAAGTAATAAATTTGAATATATTTCAGGTTCACGATAAACAGAGCTGTAAATAATTATTGCTCTAATATATTTTTATGTACTTACATTCCTTCCACTAAGCAAGAAACGTAATTGTGACGTTTAGGGCCGGTTGTACAATTGTAGCTTAGTGAAGAGGCTCAAGTGTGAACTCAGGTTCAGCGTCAGATTGCTGATGTACAAAGTTGGCTTACGGTTGAGCTTCATTTAAACCTTAAGCTTAGTAAAGCCTCCAAGAGGGCAGGTTTAATGTAAGCTTAAGCACGGAACATAAATTGTTATCATGTTCCGTGGCTTAAATGTGAATGAATTGTATGCAAACATAACCTGTACTTGATTTAATATTAAATTAAAAGTTTGTCAAAGTTAATTATGGATATTTTAACCGATGCTGAGGATTTTTTGGATCTTATTGCAATCGTACAACACCCGAGAAGCCCTCGGGTGTATAGAGAGCGTATGAATCACTTTGAATGTTAAAGAGATTATGAGATTATTCAAAGATTTCGTCTTTCTAAAGAAACCGTTCGCTTTGTGACGGATTGTATATCAGAGGAAATTTCTTGTAAAATTAATAGGTAGCAAATATGACATTAGTTAGGTTATTTGACAAACATATTGTGACCAATTTACTTCATACGCATGCCTCAGTTCGAAAGAAGTTCTACCAACACTTCCAAATATAGGTTTAGTAGAGCTGCTACTGAACGATGTTTGCACAACAGGCTTAGGGTTGAGCTAAGCTTATATTTTAAGCCCAGCTCAGTTGAGCTCAATTTTAAGCTTCAAATGTACAACCGGGCCTTAGTTACGTTAATTTCAAGGAACTTGCAGAACTTTCCCCTTTAAACATCTTATTGACGCAACAGTTACGATTTTCTTTAACGTTTAAAAAAAATAACGGTTTTGTAATGTTAATTTCAATATATGACTGTTATTACGTTATCTACAAAACGTGATAGTGATGTAGCATTTATGTTAGTTGAAAAAACGTTAATTTGTTAACATCGCAGATATGTTTTTGGTATTAACATATATGTTGTAGTATTCTGTGGTATTACTATGACATAACCGCTCTAGTTAAATTTTTACTTTACATAATTATAACGTTATAATTACGACGCAACAAAAACGTTGATTTAACTTTTATTTGTAAACGTAACTGCTATTTTATTATGTTTGAGGACATTTTACGTAACTATAACAGACATGTGTCGAAACAAATCCTTTTTGGATAACGTAACCATGTAACCTTACAACATATTAACGTAACCATGTAACCTTGAACGTAACGTAAAGTAACGTAACGTTAGGTAACCATGAAACTGCAATGTATTTTTGCTTAGTGGGCCACTGTCCGGAATCTCTTGGTTCAGCTTGTACCAAAACAAAAAATTATTGATTTTCAGAATTGACATCTACAGTTTTCTTCACAACTCCAGTCATTTGGCAAGTGACATTAACGACACCAGTATTGCAGAGATTGTCGAAAAGAGCGGCGCCAACAACACACAAGGACAAAGAATTTTAAGTGGCGTTTTTGCAGCCAAAGTATGTTGTGTTTTGTCACAAAAATCTGATGAGCTCTTCCACGCAGCAGCTTTGAGATTATCTTTGCCAGGATTGTGTAGCTTCCTTACCGAGCTATGTAAAGCTTCACATACACAGGTAATAAAAAATATGAAGGTGTTTAATGAAGCAGTTGGTTTTATTTATAGTAGCGATAGTAAGAATCTTAATTAAAGTCAAAAATTTTAAGAACGGTCATAAAATTTTTTTTTTAAATGGGAAAATACTATTAAAAGTGAGTTACTTCTTCTTGTTTTATTTTTAAGCATTGTATACAACACACCTAATGCACGTTTAGACACGAGAGGCTAAATAACCATCCTTTATGTCGATCCAACGTTGTCAAATTTAGTAGTAACTACATCTGGCTTTTGCGATTACGCATGCGTCCATGCAGCCTTTAACCTTCTATGCGATGTAACTGAATGTGAACAGATTAGCCCAGTTGGTAGGATACTGAGCTTACAACCCAGAGGTCCTGGGTTCGAAGCTTAGTTTGGGTTTTTTTGTTGTTTTTTTTAGTTTTCTATTTCTTATTTTCTGATATTTTTATACATAGTTATACTTTGATCAACCGGGTTTGGGCCTGGGTTTTCTTGTTTTTTTTAGTTTTCTATTTCTTATTTTCTGATATTTTTATACATAGTTAAACTTTGATCTGTGTCAGTTGGCCGGGAAGCGATAAGTTTTAATAATTTTCCCTTCCCCTTTCTCAAAAAAATATTTACATGCGCTAATAAATCAAATAAGTAACGAGAGAAAACTAGACGAAACATAATATATTGGAAAGAGCAGAATTCACCCCCCGAATTTATTCACACCATTTAAATGAAAACCAGTATAGTTGTTTACATTAACTACATAGCCTTTGTCTATATTAACTACGTTTTTTTATATTTCTTGTTACATTACCTGCTTGGCTCTCAATAATTAAACACATTCTTATTTTCAAAAGTCCCGCTAAAAATAATTTAACAGGAACGAGTCGTTCATTTGGCAACGTTGGATCGACATAAAGGATGGTTCTTTAGCATCTCGTCGTTTAGACCGTGTATATAATCTTTGGTTTAGACGATACGAAGCTGGCTCGAGAGTAGCCGTGAATTTCCTTTGAATCGTTTTGTGTCAGATTTACGTCTAAACGAGCCTTAACAACTGAAGCGCACGGCAGAGAGATACTGAATTTTTTTTGCATTCCACAGCTGGTGCTGTAGTTAGAGGTCCCAATAACCTTTGCCCTATTGTGCAAAGTCCCCGAGATATCAGCCAAAAAGCTTTTTCAAGATGGCGCCTGAAGCTTCACCGGATTCTGTCATCATTTTGTGATTGTCTTAGAACATAAAACAGACAGGAAGGAGTCTTGTCACAAGTTGATTGTTGTTAGTAGCAATTCATCTGATAGTTCCACTGGAAGTTTTTTCAATTTCCGACGCTGTTAATAGCGCCGACAATACCTTGCTTTCTTCTTTGACTGCTTCAAAAAATCGTTAGTTTTTTGAGGTTAATCTGTCATTTTGTGAACCACCAAACTTATCCACCACCTCGATACAACGGTGGAGTGGTTTGCAATTTTAGTTGATGCAACAGTAATAAATGAACGCGTCATTTCTTCAATCTACAATCCACCAAAAGAACATGCCTTGTTTAGGTATGTAGTTTTTTTGGTGAAAATAAGTTTAAACGAAAGTATTATCAGAAGTATTATTCTATATTCGTATTTTCATTGCTCCTAGACAATATTGTTTGTATAGGACATAGGACAGCTTATAGTTTTATATTTAATACATTTCAATAAGCTACAAATTCAAAATTTCACATATCCCATACCCTATACAAACAGTACGCCACTGTCAAAACGGAAACGACTATTCGCCATTTGCAGCCTCCTATTTGGACGCAAACTGATTTGGTAAATGCTCCTTCCTGTCTGTTTTATATTCTAAGGTGATTGTTTTATTGTTTTATTTCAGTTATTTACTAAATACGAAGAATCACCACGCCAACAGAAAAAATGGTGGAAAAAGGAACTAGAAATCCAACAAAAACCACCAGCTACTTTACTTCTACATCGAATAGGGGAAGTAACACTGAAATCGGTTAAATCTGGTCGGCCTCTGATACACATTATGAAATTGTGGTCGATAGTCGGACCACATTTTATGCAAGCCGCATGTCACAAAGACAGAACGATTTCTAAGAAAGCTATCACTTGTATCCACGATGCAGTGACGGCTTTATTGAACGAACAAGCTGAATTGCCACATTTCCATTTCAACGAAGCTCTTATAAAACCTTTCGAAAACCTACTTTGTCTCGAATTATGTGACTCGGATGTTCAGGTAAGAATTGACGTCGTTATAAAACTAGGGCAACATAATAATATATATTGGAACCTTGAAATGTAAATTTTTTTTCTAGGATCAAATTGTCGCCTGTCTCTGCGAGTTCGTTGAAGCCAACCCAACAGAAATCTGCTCAGGATGGCGACCACTTTTTGGCACGCTTAGAGTAGCCAATGCAAGAAATAATGCCGCTGCAATTTTGGACGTATTTAAAATATTTCTTTCAACTGATAATACCCTGGTGTTTTCCAACGCTGCTTTAGATTACATACTATGTCTTCTTTCCCATATCAAAAACTCTAACATGGAAGATCCTCCTTTGGAACCAGTACAATATGTTAACCAATACAATGAGAAAAAATCTTTGTTTTTGGATAAAGAAGCGGAATTTCCTTCAAAATTACTTCTTGGTCCTGTTGATTTATGTATAGAATCTTTAAAGCTATTACAAAGCTGTGCTTCGATTCTATCAGCTATTCACAATATGCCTAAATGTCCAACATTTAATCTTACACACAGAATGAATATAGATACGAATCCTCAATTGGTAGATCCTGTTGTACAAAACTCGGATGTCAACAACTTTAACCAGATTAATACAACTCAAATCAGCTACGAAAACTTATCGACACAATCTGATTTCGAAAATTGCGAAAAGCAAAAAATAACCTTAATCCACTTGGACAAGCAAAGTAATATTCTTAAGATTTATTACATTCTCTTGGAAGGCCTCGCGTCTGCTTCCACTTTGGCGGCTACAAAAAATCAACCGTACATTGTAGAAACACTATTCAAATTAATTAGAGATTTAATTGGGAATCCAGGAATAAATTTCGGATTCTACTGTATCAATCATATACTCCTACCAATGGTGCAAAACTGGTTAAGACAAAATGTTAAAGTACAAAAACCTGGAGAAGTCTGGCAAAATTTTAAACATTGCTGTGGATTAGCTAGTGAACTTGTAGTAGATTATTTGTATGAATTACAAAAAGATAATGATGATTCAGAAAATGACCACCCCGGAGCAACTTTAGCTTTAAAGCAACTGCTACTAATACTCATAGATTGTATATCACAACCATCAGAAAACATAGCTCGTTTGGGTTCATCCTGCATTAGGCATGTAATTTTAAGCGCCGGAAAGATCTTAACCATCCATCAATGGGAGATACTAGTTCTAGCTCTACATAGAGCTTGTGCTGTTAGCTTGAATCCACTTTATCAACTAAGTTTGGTTTTTAAAGAGCACTCAGACAGCTTCTACGGGGATTTGGCAACAGTTAAAGTAGCTGCTAGGAAAGATACTAGCGTATCAGAAAACGAAAGACTATACGAACTAGCGCAACAAGTATTTTTGATGCAATCACAAAGATATTGTACTAAATGTCAAACAAAGACTTGCGAGTGCGAAGTTACTAAAGGAGTCGTAATCGACGACAGAAGTTATGTCTTTTTGTTATATCCATTCGATTCCAGTACAATACTTAATCCTGATCTTTACACCATAAGAGTTCCGTTTAAGAATTTAGTTGTTGGGATTTTAGCACATCAGATGTTGATTCAAACTGTATCAAGTGCTTTATTACAAAATCTTAATCATGTAACTCCCATTCTAAATATTCTACAAATAAGTTCTTGCAGTTTACGTGGAATATTAACAAAAGTAAACGCTAAACACATCGATGTGCTTTTGAAATGTTTGGAAATATCCAATATCCGAGCCAAAGAATTTGACGTGAGACCTGGTTTAAAATTTCTTATACAAAAAGTTGGGAATTTGAACAAATCTGCAAACTTATATACGCAAGCAAACACGTCCGAAGTTGTTCAAATAATAGTTTTAATAGAACTGTGTCTTGATGGCATTGAAAAATATAGCATAGATCCTAGAAATCTCAAAGATATTCTTGCACGCGAAGAAAAAACAGTTTGTTTAACCGATTTGGATTACGTAGAGAATTTTCTTAAGAAACTATACGCAAAATGGAATAGATTGTGTGATTCTTATGTCAACCTTACTTTAATTCTTCCAGAAGTTACTGATGAAAGTGACGATGACACTGTAGATGAACCAGTTCACCCCAAACCTTTTAAACTATCGGATTTTAAGCAAGAAGAAAATGATAATGTTAGTATTAGTACTGACACTGATAGTTATTTGGAAAAAGATATATTACCAGATTTAAAAAGTGATGATAACATTGTAGATAACAACGAGAACAAATCTACAATATTACAAAAAAGTTACAGTTCCGATGAGAGCTTAATGCAAAGAAAAAATAATAGAAGTAATTCGGAAAATAATAATTCCACTGACGATGAGACTAACGAAATGGCAGCAAAATATAATACGAAATTAGTATACGAAACATATAAGACGGAGTTAAACACTATAAAATATGATAAGAATACTCTATTACAAATGAGAAAATCTACTATATCAAACGATAAAATTAACGTAATATATGATAAACCTAACGAGCCTTCTAAATTAAAAGCGTCCCAATTATGGGTTAAAGATGATCCGAAGAAATCAGACAGCAAGCAAGTTTCGCACACTTCTTTAAGTTCGAGGTCAAATCCGTTTATTTCTAATAATTTGCCACCTTCACAGCCAGTGCCCACTGAAATTCAGCAGCAGCGGGTGATGAGTATATTTAAGGTAAACAAATTATATATAATCTTAAATCCCTTCTACCACCACTCTTTCCTATTTTTAGCTGAGTCCTTCGCTTCTATCCAGCTTCTTCCTTTTTTATCCAGTAATCCAGCTATTACCTTATCCCAAGTTTTTCTTGGTCTGCACCTTTTTTTATTTTTGCTTGCCACATTCTCTTCACTAGTCTTCGTTCATCCATACGTTGTAAATGTCCCCACCATTGTAGTTGTCTTTCTTCTATAAATTCTGGTATACCCAGGTCTTTTCTTATATCTATGTTTTTCATTTTATCCTCTTTTGTTACACCTCTTACTCTTCTTAAATATTTCATCTCTGTCGCCTGCATTTTATTTTTTTGTTGTCCTGTTAACACCCATGTTTCACATCCAAATTTGGGAGGAGGTCCTCTCTTTCTTAATGAAACACTTTTGAATTTTTCATGTATGCTTGTTTTGAAAAACATCGTAACCAAATTATTTGTATCTACTATTATTACAACCCGAGCATTGCGCTAATAGAACGGACCTCCAGATCCAGATGCTGTGCCCTAGGATTCTGAAGTCTTGTGTAATTAAAAAGAATGTGTAGTATATGTATTGAGCTTTTTCAGGTGCCCATTCAGGCGACAATGTCCCGTCAGGTAAGGATTCCTGTTGTCCCAACTCTTAGCGCACTTTTACTTTTACTTATGCATACCTCAACATTTAGTTTTTGTGTGCTCTTGCCTGTACCCCTGCTAAGGTTTAATATTTCATTGAATCCGGGAGTTTCTTCATCAGAAGCTTGCTGTGTTCCGGATTTGGCACATAGCTTCAGTACGTCTGATGTTTTTACAACCATATGTTCTGCTTTTTTTGATATCCTAACTGCGGGTTGTGAGCGCCAATGCCTACGATACTCTTGTGACCCGGGATCCTTTTTAGTATTGTTTTTAATATTTATTTATTATTCACTTAGGATTCAGAAACCTTCAAAACAACGAGAATTGAAACGATGGAAGCTTGTTTGGAGCTGTTAACAAGTTTATCGGCAGAAAAACTATCTCCGTTAGCTACAATTTTGAAGCAAGGTGCGGTATCATTGGTTGGAGCACCGGATGATAAAATCAAGAAATCTGCTGAAATATTGTTACAAAGAATGAATATTTCTTTTATAGACCACGATAATTATTGAATATATATGTGATATAATTATTTATTTTTAAACTAATAATACGTAAAATGTAATTAAGCATTTCCCTTATAAATAAATATTCCCTTAATAAGGTAAAAAATAAATGGTGTTGATATTTCAATTATTAAATTCATCTGAGCAAAGTGCGAAGTGAAATTAATTTTCGTGGTTATCATGGTTTTCATTACAAGCTGAAGTTAAAGTTTCTTCTGATTGTGTGGTTCCATCAGTAACGTGTTTTTAGCCAAAAAAATGGATAAAGGCCCCGTATACTTGTAGATCTAGCACAGAATGATTAAAGCAAGCCGATAGTGTGGTTTGCTGTACTAGGCGAACAGAAGCCAAAGGCAAGAAGAGTTGAGTTTGGAAATTTAATATAGATTTAGATGATCTGAAAAGGTCGCAGTGGAATATACTATTGTGATTAACCTTCAAGCATGTTATTAATTCACAGTCAAAATAATTTCATCCAGAAGAAAAATTCTGCTTATTTCATGGGCACAATTTAAAAATTTTGTCTGGTCAAATGAAATTTGCAATTTTTTTTAATATTCAGTACTTATTGATATTGGTTATAAGAGAAAAATGTGGAAACTATGTGAATTAATTGTCGTTTTCTTATTTTATTTGGGTCCTTTAATTTTTTTTGGAACAATTCAATCAATGCTTAACTAAATACAAAAACTTCACGAATGGTCAAGGTCTAAACCAAAGACTTCAGGGTCAAATAGTCGTGTATCTATTGGTATCTGTCTGAGTGATTTCGTTGCTTTGTGCCTCCAGTTTGCTTGAGGTAAAAATACCGGGTGTATAGGTAAAAGAACACCAACTGTATCTAGATAATAATCACGAAAAAATATATATTAAAAGTGAAAAAAAAGGCTAGAAGCTATTTTGAAGCAAATTAATATTTTCGTAATTTTTAGGGAAATCAAACCACACCCTTTTTTCTATTTTGAATTCAACGTTTCGGTAGCGTTCTAGCTACCGTTATCAAGAATAATTATGTTTTTATATAAATTTCTGATCCCCATCAGATTTCTACAAATTGTATGATGCACGTTCAAGCTGAAATATAATTTGGTTCTGATAATCTTCACTAAAAAATGAAATGCTCTTATAAACTGCTAGATGACAAAATGTGTCCATTGTGCTCGAAATAACAGCATTATAAAAAAATATATTGCATTATACGACCATTTTGTGAGACCTTCATAGTGCCGCTTCAATCCTATTTTATAGATGTGACTACATGACACACTATTAAATCATTTTATAGTAGCTGTATAAATGATTATAAAACAGTCGATTAAGAGTTGTATAAATGTGTATTAAACAGTCATATAAACTGTTATACAAACAAAAAGTTGTATAAAATGGGCCCTTTTTAGTTGTATAAGGATCATTTAATTATTTTGTAGACCTTTATAAAAATTTTAGTATCCTATAAGATATATCTTGTAGCTGTTTATACAAACCTTATAGAATTTAAATTGCTACTTGGGTTGTACCCACATTACGTTCGTCAGACAAACTTTCCATGCCCAGCACATAAAGTATAAGTTATTTTCTTTATGGCCCGCGCGGGTATTAAGACGCAAAAAAACAGTTTTCTATAACTTATTCTTTATTAAGAAAATATAAGTTTAAGTTTTTATATAGTATTTGGTGTATTTACATACATTGCTCATTGTGTCTCTAGTTTCTCTTAAGAAATGCGAAAACCAAATGATACGCCTGCCAACATCCTTGAAACCTCAATTTTTGAGGATATGCTGTCCTCCAAATATCCTTCAGTAACAGTGGTACTCTTCCATCCACCATAGAACTTCATCGTAGCCATACTAGACTACTTAGTTCCCTTGATGAGAAAAATATAAAAAGGTTGTGGTTTGATTTCCCAAAAAATTTACAAAAAAAATAATGAATACGCCTCAATGAACATAAAGAAGATACATTTATAAGTAACATCAAAGGTGAGTACTAATATCATTAAAATGTTCATCAGCGTTAAAGCTTAAAATATGTTTTCCTCGGCTTTTCTTCGGCATAATCATTATAACAACTTTGTCATAACTAACATTTTTTGTTACGTTATATTTGAGAGATAAAGTGGACAGAGTGTTTGAACGTTAATGCAAAGTTAACTTTTTAGACTCTACTGAGGGACATGGAGCATATAGTGTTGCATAACCACTTCAGCGCTCGGACACTTCATACTTAAGTATGCTCTGCTAAGCTTGTTCGACGTAGACAGCGCGGTTGCCATATCTACAATATCTATGTGACTTATTTACCCGAATTTTAGGTGTAACGATATACAAAAGGTAAAGAAGTGAGTGGTATCAGCGAAAATTGAGGTAGGAATTTCCTTATCATTTCATGAAGAAGAATCGGTAAAAGTAATTAAGAAAGTAAACTAAAGTAAAAAAGAAATTTTACAGAGAAATTTTAATGTAGCCAAAGGACAACAAATAATTTTGTCACTTTCAAACAGTTGGAAGCCTTTCTTAAGCAAACATGTTTTATATGCCAATTGCCATTGCTACTGCTATTTTTCATAGTTATTTACTTGGAAACCAAAAACCCTACCAAACAAGCCTCTTACAACTTTCAGCGGGTTTTAGTGGACCTAGCTCTTCTTCAATGTCTTCTTCATCAACCATAATTTTAAAAATCAAAGATCATTTTTATGATTAAGTTTACACATGATAATCCAAATTGGTCATTATGTCATCCAACAACTATAAAACTTCATTGATATACACAAGAACCTGTTGAATGTTCGAAGATACAAGATAGTACTAACGATGGAGACTAGATAACATTCATTGACATTTTACTTTCGGGAGGTAGTTACTTACTTCTTCTTTCCACAATGTTCCTTTCTGAAAAAAAGGGATTCAATTATTTCATAATTCGTACTACACTAGTACCATATCTTATAGCGTTTTACATAAAGCTGGGAAATCTTGTTTAAACTTGACAACAGCGTGTCTGAATCGCAACTTTCACGTGACGTTTCTCTATGTTCTATTTGTGTTCCTATCTCAGTTTTCCACAACATTACGATATAAAGGTTGCCATGTAAATTTTTTAAATAATGTTTAAAGTTTTCGTGAAAAATATCGGTTTTTTGTGCGTCCATAATAGTGCTATTATTAAAATTTTAGTGTTGAGTGTAGTTTTCAGTGTTTAGTTAATTTACGAACAGCTCTCGAGTGCCCATATGATTTTGGTAGGACATGTTTTCAATCACCTTAAATATTATTTACAGTCTTATCTTATCTGTTTTGTGTTTATTGGTTATATTTATTTGATTGATTTTTTTTATTTGTACCTGAATTCGCCCACTAGATCTTTGGTATGCCAAACGTCAAGCCTGACGTCAAATTTGACGCCCCCGCTGAAAATTTGAAAAAAAAAAATAAGTAGCATTTGAAAAAAAAATATTGATATAGAAACTAAACTTAACAAAAAGATTGTGTTTGGTTATAAATATGATTGTTTTTAAAAAACAATTAAAACTTTGACTCGTACATTCGTTATAACCTTTAATTGGGTTTCCCCATTTTATTTCAAAAACAGTGATTTAACTAAAACTATTTTTCACAAGTGTGCGTTTGTTCAAGGATTTAATCTGTATATAAATTATTGTTTTATTATCTGCACTACCACTGTTGTGAGATTTTTAATTTATTTTGTTTGTTATTATTATTATACCTAAACAGTGGCGTAGCAAAATTACCCTCTTAAAGATTTTAATTCTCATTGTCAGTAACTTTTGTAATAAAGACAAACACTTCTGATATCAATGCAGGCATCTCTGCTGAAAATTGGAGAGACAGGAATCAAAGTACAGGTTTGTCTCTTCAGATTTTTAAACCGATATTAAGCTGATAAGAATAGATATTATTAATTGTTCTGTGCTAAAGGTCGAGAAGAGGATCAAACTCAACTTTTACATTGTTTAAATATATTGCAAATAAAATTGCATTTCCACAGAAAATGTTTTGTGATTTTGTGTTTGGCAAGGCATAAATATACTGGAAATTTAAACTAGTTTTAGCCAAAAGTATAACCTGTTGATAAAAATATGTTATGGTTGAAATGGAGATTAAAATCTGATGTTGACAAATTCCTACGATTAATTTGCAAACTGCGTTTACGATTATAGAAGTTGATTCGATCTGGTTTTCGAATTAGAAAGTGCTTCCAAATGCTACAAACGTTAGGTATTTAATTTTAATGTGACAGCTGTAAGATATCTTCTTGCTTTATATTTTCACTACAACGTTTCGGCAGAGTTTCAGCTACCATTATCAAGAATAATTAAATTTTAAATCTGACCTTGCAGCCATTTATTGTCTCTTAAGTCGATAGGCTATTTATGGTAGATAATGGCAGTAGAAGCCAACGGTACATTTTAAACAACACTAAAACATCTTCAAATGAACCGATCCTGGTAAATTTTCCCATAAACCTAAAACTCTCTCTGTCATCCATGTAATTAATGTTTGTTTGGCAAAAGCTGGTGAGATGCGAGAAGTCAGGTCCTGGTCCAAAAAAACCATCTGCGGCACCATTCATTTCAAAGTAATCTGCCTTTTCATTGGTAAAGTAATCCAGACCAAATACAATTTGTTGATTCTTCCTTGTGAATGAACCAATTAATATGGTTAATGTGCTTTCACAGTGGAAATAATCATTCAATAAAGAGAGAAATAATCTTGGCTTCTGTCCGTTGAATGGAGTTATAAATCGGCCCTATTCTGTTATTTGGGACATTGGTTATCAGAAAATTATCAGGAATACGTAACACCTGAATCCTCCTGAACTTTATGTCCAAACAAAATACCCATAAGAAAATTTATTGTTATCAGGAAATTTTCAGGTTAACCTGAAGCACTCCAACTGTCAAGCTGACAGCTCCATGCTCAGCGAGGAGTTAGGTTGGGACATCGAAACGTTATTTCGACAACTTGTATTAAACTACATGTCCATTTTAAAGGGCACGGTCCGAACTCGGCTTCTAATTAGACTATGAGCCCATGGGGAAAAAAGTGACGCTAAAAAGGTGATTTCAAACTGTACGGCATTGGTTTCTGTAGATTATACAACATATAAATAAAGATTTGACAGAAGTGCCGTACAAAAAAAGTTGTGTGTTTCTTTTTCGAGAAACCAATGCCGTACAATTTGAAATCACCTTTTTAGAGGGTAGAAAATAAGAGTTTTTAAAAATTTTCCTAGATTTTCCGAACGATTATTTTTGAACATCATATAGTCTGGACCGATCACCTATGATTTTACTATCAAATGTACCAAACTGCATACAGTTTCATATCACGGTTTAAGGGGGTAGAAAATAAGAGTTTTTAAAAATTTTCCTAGATTTTCCGAACGATTGAACCAAAAATGGACTTATCAAGTCAAGTATTTCCTAATTTACAT
>CAJUYI010005486.1:0-15647 GCA_910591695.1 Galerucella pusilla
AAATGCCTGAAGCTCCACTTTTGATTCTGCATATTGGCAGAATGTTTTACCAATCACACAGCGTACGTGCCCGGTACGATACCACGTAAAAAACAGTGATCCACAAAAAAATTGAATGTTTTCCTGCAAATAACAATTGATAGCATGAAACAGACCTCAAAAATATCACTTACCCGCAACTTCCGTGATTATTAATGATCTAATAAACAAGAAAAATATTAAAACATGACGATCTGTCAACACTGAATGGCCGCTTCAAATTTGTGATTCACTATTATGTTACTGATTCAATTTGATCCAATCAAATCAGTTCCAAAATAGTAGATGCTTAAGATTATACTATAGGCAAACAATTTTACACACTGGTATCCCTGTGAAACCGCTGGAAATTTAAAACAAATTTTTATATAGATGATCATCTCAGCATACCGACAGTCGTCAAAGGGTTATGGCGTGGATTTCCACTTGAAGGTTACTTGAGGTTTTTGCCAAGCTTTCAGAGTGTTTGGTTCCTGGCCCTAACACTCCTCTCCCAGTTCCTTCTATTGCTTTTGAGCCGTCTGTGTACCATTGAATGGCATTCTTTCCAAGTCTGGTAAAGGTGTTTGGATCCCATTCCTTCTTGTTGCTTAATTCCGTAAAGAATTTCTTTGAAAAGTTATATTTTTCATCATACCGTCTTGTGGCATGTATTGTTATTAAAAAATGAACATTAATTTTAAAGATGTGGGAGTACTAGTCAATTAATTTGGGATGGTGTTTCCAATTAGAGAGAAAGACAATTAAACGGAATACGTGTTCAAAAAGCGAGAGGAGGATCTTCTTAAAGTAATAACAGTTCCTATTCTGACAGAGCACTGATAGCTGAAAATGAGAACTTTAATTAGCAATATAGATCGTGACTATGAATAAGGTGATAATCAGAGACGGACTCGTGAGAGTATTGAATTCCCATAAGAATAATGATAACAATTTGGCCCATAATTTAACAAACAAACCAACAGAAATTTTTGCAAAAATGGAACTTTGATCTTGAATAACTATTGAACGCGTGGACTAATAAAAAAATGTCATCAGTCCTTTTCTGTAGAGCATTTAATTTTCTATCAAGATCAATAAAGCAATTTTTTAGCCAATGAGTCGTTTGAACGGTATAAAAATCAGAAGAAGAAAAAATAACTTTTCCCATGTTATTCTAAATATTAATATTAATATTTCTTTTCACCCTGTCTATTTTTTTTGAATCCCCCTAATATACATCTTTAGTATAATACCAACCGGCAAATTCTATCTGAAAAATTTCAAACCAATTTTCTGACCCGCATCGACGGCGGCCAGCTGCAATTTAATCAAAGTTAACACTGAAACTACCCCCAAGGCCTTCAAATCCGCAATCTATACATGCTAGAAACTCTTCACCACCCCCATCCGACCCCCTTTTGCCCGGCTATTTGCCAAGCACTTGATGAAAAATTAAAGTTTGACTGGTGGCTAATTAAGCGCACACCGTTTTTAGAAATTTGCACGGGTTTTCCCTTTATCCCTGACACACGGAAATATATAAAAAGACATACAGCGTATTTTATGTGCATTGGAGACATTGGTGTGCCATAACATTAATTTTAAGGATATATAACAACTATATTGGGAAATATTTTAGTAATTAATTTTTAGTCACAGACATCCTTCTTGATTTAACAATTTAGCGCCCAACGTGGGGCCAAACGAAAAGTATCGTTTCGGCATAATTCTTTTGAGCGAGATATTTACGCCAAGCACGGGGTTGTAGAGAATGAAGACTCTACTTTTTTTCCTTCTGGGCTTATTAGCTTCAATAAAAGAGAACCTCAGATACTGAGAAATACAAATACAAATCAATTTATTTCCACATAGAAGCCACCCAATATTAGATATTCTATCTCGTGCCGAAATACTAGAGACAAATTTTCATTGAATTAAGGTGTTATCGATAAGTTATCGTTCCCAGAAGAAGAGACTGGAGTCTTAGAAAGAAGACAAACCCGATTCTATCGCTTGGAACGCACCCGGAAAGCGAATTAAAGCAAATTGCGAATGCCCGCGGTACGTAGCGACTTCCTAATTAACTGGTAAACTTTCATGGCTCCCTCGCATTGAGGACTAATTAATGTCGGGGGTTTAGCGGCAGCAGCAGCAACCCGGAGGCGGTGGGAGGGACCGTTTAACCCGCTCCGGGTGTACTCCTGTATTCCCTACAATGCTGTATCACTGGAATATTTTTAAGGAGATGAAATATTTTCTAATTATTGATTAGAATATTTTAAATAGGATTTTATTCTGTTGAAAATTCCACACTTGTGATTTTTAACCAATCAGAACGTGTATTTCTGTCAGATCACCATAGCAACGGATTAATTTTATCGGAAATTTTTTCCTGGTGGGTACCCAACAGCCAATTATACTGGAAATTTTTTTGACGTTTATAATGACAGAATATTTTTTTTGACAATGTAATTTTAATTTGTTTATATAATAATTTTGATTAATCTCAACAAAAAGCTCAAATGTTTTCTAAATTCATGGACCATTATGATTGATGTTTATATTGAAAACACAATTTTATTATTGTATACTATGGCAGGTTGTTTCGAATTTGCTTGCTCTTGATTTAGAGATTCTTGGACTGTCTTTGCAGAACTTGAAGCAGACCTCATTGCGTCAATTATATCCTGATGATGGCCCGAGTCAATTTGCAGATATGGTTTTATGGAGTGACTGCTACCATGCCCTGTTATTTTAATTAATTGCTGTTCTCCAATTCCCGTTTTGGCTAGAGTTGAAACAGCAGTGGCCCTCGCAGAATGATTTGTTATCTTGATCTTGTTGACATCGATTCCAATCACTGATGCCGCCGATTTGAACCAGGAAAATATTGTATTTTGTTCAACCGGACTGTTCTTGTACCAACCTTTGGAATTGGGGTGGTGCCAGTTTGGATTTGGAGTTAAAAATAAAAGATTCGTTGATTCAGTTAACTGTATAAACCCTCACTTCGTGGAATCTACTCATCATATGGTTTTAAATGAAACTAACTGTTTTTAAATGACTCCACAATATATTTGAAAAAATGTGTAAATTGCAAGTAAATTGACAATTGCTTCGATGATATTTATATCGAAACAATTGTCAATTTACTTGCAATTTACACATTTTTTCAAATATATTGTGGAGTCCTTTAAAAACAGTTAGTTTCATTTAAAACCATATTCGTTGATTCGTTTTGATGAGTTGGTCTCGCTTGCTTATTAGTTTTTTGAACAGTCTTACTGGGCATAATTCTTCATTGACTGTATTCGGTACAAGCCACTTACTGTCGGCCATTCTTTTTGAACCGCCTTGAGTGATCTTGGAGAAAACCGGGTTATACTCAATGCGTCCTGTTGGTTTCCCTTGATTGTCAATTTCTTCCACAAAATATTTTATTGTTGCTGCCGCTCCTTCATTTCCTCTCCAGGCCAATTCATGAGCAGCAATGTGAAAGAACTTTCTTTGCAATCCTTAAGGAGGGTTTTCGTCCCAAAGCTCAATAATCTTTATCAATTCGTCTGCTGATAGTGCGGATGAACTTGCCTTTCTCTTGGTTGGATCTATTTGTAGCTTCCGACGCTAAGCATTTTTTGCAGCTCTTGCGTTGACAAATTCTATGTCAGAGAATGGATTAAATTTGCGATTATACCTTTCGAAAAAATATTCCTGCAACTGCTTAGCTGTAGAATTCCATAGAACTTTGATAACACTCTCCTTGTAGTTTTCGCATGTTGAAGGCATAGTCTTCAAGAATGAGCGCCAGTTCTTCCACAGGTATATCCGCTCTGTCAAAATCATTTGCTTTTTCTATGCAAAAGTTTATTAACTGCTTCCATACACTTGCCCTCGATTTCCTAGTATTCGCTGGTGTCAACTGCTCAATATTCCGGCGAATATTTTCTTTACTTTCTTGACCGAAGCGGAAATAAATAATTTGACCTCTAGTGGTATTACTAGTGAAAAGTGACATGGACATAAGAAAGTGCGCACAGTTCAATATTGATAAAGGATACAGATGACAAAGGATTATCATAATGTCGGATAGTCAAGCAGCCATTAAGCACTGAGGTCTTGGGTAATCAGCTCCTGAATGGTGTGGGAATGCCTAGACAAGCTCAATGAAGAGGCGAGAACAATATAGTTCGCTTACTATGGATTCCAGGACACACTAGAATAGAAGGAAATGAAATAGCAGATGAACTAAAAAGAGGGGGACTAAAATACCTTTCTGGGGCTGCGCTAAGAGTTTTAACAGGGATCCTCACGAGACATTGTCGCCTGAATGGGCACCTAAAAAAGCTCAAAGTAGTGGAGGAAGAAGAATGTATATTCTGTGGCATGGAAGAAGAAACCTTCATCCATATACTTTCCTACTACACAGCACTTAAGAATCCTAGAGCACAGAACCTGGGAGATTACTGGATAGAAGAGGAACATTTACCTAAGTTGAAGCCTGCAGACATCCTAAAATTCCTCCGGGAAATGGGACTAAAGAAACTACTAGTTTCTGAGACTCTCCTCAGAAACTAAGTAGAAGTAAGGGGGGACAATAGATCTTTTAGGTCTCAGTGAATGTCAATCCAAAATACATACATACTGTTATCTGGAATAAGTTTTAGTTTAACAGATTGAGTAGACAGCAAAATAGTGAATTTAAAAAAGTTTTTATAGATACTAAGATGCCTTTTATGAATTTTATATCTCACTCGAAAATATTCTGTGGGATACGCTTCTGATTCTTCGAATTCCGTTGTGTCGCCGTCCCGTTGTAAGCCCTGCACAGAGCCCGAATTGATACCGTTAAGTAAGCCAATTCATAAATCTCAAAGAATTTGTTCAGTAGAGGCGGTGGAAGGCGGCTTCCGTCGCCCGACGAATTCAATGGCTCGTGTTGTTTTGTCCGGTATTGGGAAAAATTTGATGGAAGTTCTTAATCCTGTAAAAGAGGTTCTACTTAATTCCGACTAATAAATTTAAAGTGAACAGCCACTTAACTACTACGGAGTTTGGTTCGATGTGAATTCTTGTTTCATCGATTCGGATAGTTCGTTTTCTACTGATAAGTAGACACTAACAACTAAATAAATAAATGTCGTGTACTTTATCGGAACTTTAGTAGCTACTAGTTAATGTTGTGTTAGCAGAAAAATCTTCATGACAACATAAAACATTTTAATTTTAACGTGGCCGGTGTGCCCAACTTCATTTCTATTATCATAACCTAGCATAGGGCATGTCCACGTGACCTCACAAACTATTTTGACAACAGCCCTGTGGTAAAACAATAAACAAAGCGTTCAGAACACGTGGTACTTTATAGTAGGTTATGCTGATTTATAATGATAGATCGTGTTTGAGTTTAGTTGGTTTTGCTTAAATGTCTTTTTGAAGTTATTTTAATTGTTGAGCTTGCATATATTTCACAAATTGAGAAACTGCACAAATTACGCAATAGGGCATGTCCACGACAGTTGACAGTTGACAGTTGGCAGTTGACAATACCACGGTGGTGAAACAATGAACACGATCAATAATTATCTTGAATAATGAGCAATTTAATGAAAATATTGCCGTCACCATTCTACTTCCGGTTACACCGGAAGTTGCACATAACTTCGTAATTTTTAACGGAAGATCCTGTATATTTTTCAAATTTAGAAATATTCACGTTATTCTGTTTTTTGTTAATACTTACCTATACCTTTTTTGAACCGTTTTTGAGTAGTGATGTTTTTTATATGAAAATGACACTTTTTTACCATGTACATAAAATTCAATATCCTCTAATGTAATTTGAATAAAAGTTTAAATTTCTTAGGAACTATTTACCACATACCGCTCCATCATTTACACTGTGAAGTTACCTTTTTTATTATACAGGGTGCTGTCAAAATTGGAATAAAAACGGAATCCACAATCTTCGCGGAATTCCTTTTTTTTTTTTCAAATGTTACACCCTGTATGTGATTATTTATTTTGAAAGAATACGTTGCCCACTATCGATAGGTATTACTATTCCCTATACCTATCTCCTGCAGTTTTCAAATAAATCAGCTTTATACATTTTTGTCAGAAAAAATTAATTTATCAAGTCGCCTATGGAATATTCTGACAAATGTCAGTGATTGTTGATGTTTAATAGTCACCTTGTTGTATGCCGTTGTGTGAAAGGTATAATAATAGTTTGCCTTAAATTTTCTTGACAAAATAATAATGGCACATTTAGGATATACAAATGATGATTTTTTAAATTTAATTATGATTCACGGTGAGTATAACAGAATAGTATCCAGAACTTGCCGTATGTTTGCTGAGAGATATCCTGAAAAGCCTCGACCAAATCATAAAACTGTAAAACGTTTGCTACACAACTGTTCCCAGTTTGGTCAGTTTAAAAGTATAAGAAATAAGCAACTTCCGGTATAACTGGAAGTAGAATAGTTACGGCAATATTTTCATTGAATAGCTCATTATTAGAAACCCCTTCATGCCAATTTTCATAATTCAGATACCTACCTTTAGTTCTCGAGATATTTCTAATTGACCGTTTATCTGCCGCACCCTGTATATAGTTATATATAGTTATATAATATAGGTTAATAGTTGTTTGTTGTTTGATAATTATTGATCGTGTTTATTGTTTCACCACCGGGCTATTGTCAACTGTCAACTGTCGTGGACATGCCCTATTGCGTACTTTGTTCAGTTTCTCAATTTGTGAAATGTAAGATCCAATTCAGATAAATGTTAGCAAGGAATCAGTTGAGATGTAAGATGATGATATATCGGAATATAAAAGTGTATTTGAAACGATGAAATAGTTTAGAGAATGTACTGTTAAATGTAAATGCATGGAATGAGAGGATGTACTGAGCGTAACGTTCAAAAATTGTGGGGTTAGAAAAAGAGTATAAGGAAGATGGAGGTAATAAAAGTTTGTTTACCCAAATCTCATTATGTTCAGTAATAGTTGGTTTGAAATATTATATTGGATATAATAGAAATAGTTTGCTATGATTTATGTTTTTTAAACAAAAATACAAGCAAATAATCGAATATTCAATAACAAATTGCGTTCATCACTTTTTAACTTGCACAAATGATCTAAATAGCTAATAGGCAATCTGTCGAGACTACCAAAGGACTTACTGCTCGAAATATACACAAGATTTTTTCTACGATCACACCAAAATAAAATTAATTGCCATTGTTTGTACTTAGCAGCTTCTAGATTGCAGTTTCGTGTACCTATACTGTATTTGAAAATCAAGAGAGAGTAAATTCCCAGAATAAAAACTAATTCGGTATGCAAAACTATAGTACAGTACGTGCGGTAAAACTTCAATATTTGTAATGCATTCTAAATTGTTTTTGTTAATTTCAATACCAAATTATATTAAATTTCTTGGACTATCACATTATTTTATGATCTTTCATTGTTACTACAGTAGGCCTAAGAGGATTAACGTGCGTCATAGGCGTAACCAGATTAGAAAGGGATAATTGTTATTTAACGACCTCCGAATGGCAACAGCTTCTAATGACAGATATTTTGACTTAAATAGTGCTTAAGTTTCTAGAAATGCAGTTATTTGATTTTCGATGAACGTGACAAATAGTAGTGACTAAAAATGGAAGCAGTTTGTGAGTATACGCCAGTGAAAAAATTAAAACTAGACCATTTATCGCTCAATGAAAAGAGTGCTGTAGTGAATGTGTACCACTATTTTAAACATCAAAATCCCTCAAACACTATTGACAGTGTAGTTGAAACAACATCTAAGGCAATGGGATATGGAAAATCTACAATATATAGAGTTCTAAAGGAGGAAAAATCAGGTGGAGTAACCTCACCAAAGCCGAAACAAGGTAGACCAAAACTATTAAAAGTAACGTGGACGAGTTTTTTAAAAATGCTATTCGTAAGCTTGTTCACTCATTTTTTATAAACAAGCAAATACCAACTTTAGATAAAGTTTTGCAAGCCATTACGAATGATGTTGATTTACCCACAATAAGCCGGGATAAACTATGGAAAATGTTACATGAGTTAAACTTTAAATTTGAAAAAATGGGCAGACACTCAATGCTAATTGATTCTGAAGAAATTGTATGTTGGAGAAGACAGTACCTCAGAAGAATACAACAAGTTAAAGCTCAAAATAAAAACATTTATTATTTAGATGAAACATGGGTTAATGAAGGACATTGTGTAGGAAGAGTTTGGAAAGACAAAAATATAAAATCATCCCATCAAGCTTTTCTAGAAGGATATACTACTGGTTTTAAGGAACCTATAGGAAAAGGTAAAATATTAATTATTTGTCATATAGCAGTACAAACGGTTTTCTTGAGAATGGTTTACTCTTATTTGAATAAAAAAAACCGTTGATTATCACGAAGAAATGAATGGAGACGTGTTTGAGGAATATTTTGAACAGATGATTCAATTAATACCAAAAGGATCGGTTATTGTAATGGACAATGCAAGTTACCACTCCAGATTACTTGAACCTTTACCAACCACTAAATGGAAAAAGGATGAAATTGCAAAATGGTTATCTTTTAAAAATTTAGCCTTTGACAATACAATGCTGAGGGCAGAATTGTTAACTATTGCTAAAAAACATAAGCAAAATTATAAAAAATATAATATTGAGGAGATAGCCAAAAAACGAGAAATTGAAATCCTTCGTTTACCACCCTACCATTGTGAGCTGAATCCGATAGAATTGATATGGGCTCAAGTTAAAGGTTATGTTGCCAGAAATAACACTATATACTTTTAAATTATTAGATGTTAAAAATCTCTTCAATAAGGCAATATCTGAAGTAACAAGTGAAAATTGGCAAAACTGTATTAGACACGTTACAGAAATAGAAAAAAAAATGTGGGAGCTAGATAACATAATTGATATTACTATAGAGCCCATTGTAATTTCTCTAGAATCAGATGGTGAATCTTCTGACAGAGAGTGCGAGGAACCATAACTTTAAAATTATTAATTTATGTACTTTTTTTATTTTTTAAGATTTAATATTGTCGTATTTCTTGCATGTTGCTCGTCAAATTTTATCCTTGCGGTTGGTTTTTTTTCCTCATATACCTACTTAATTGTTTTTTTAGCTCATCATATTAATTTATAAATAATTGTAATTATCTGTACATATTATATACTTACATATTTTGTAAATAAACATATGCCTAAAACAAAATGCCTAAAATAATATTGACTTTTTCTTCATTTTACCCAAATTAAATTACTACTTACGAATTATGTTTATCTATCTAAAATTGGTAATCTAGGTATAAATAACTAAAACAAATTAAATATTTCTATTTCCATATTAATTTAATTTTGAAAACGCACGTCTATGGTTTACTGCCTTTAACACTGATAACTGCAAAACATTTCTGGGAATTTACTCTCTCTTGATTTTCAAATACAGTATATGTAGGTACGTAGGCAACACTTATTACATTAATGTCAGATATTTTTTGGATTTCCCTATGTCTCATTAAGTTATTACGGAAAATACTGTTGGATGCTTTAACATATTAGAAATTGAACCACTATTTTATTCAGTTATACAGTTTATATTGAAATAACTACTAACTCCCTTTTATCTATAAATGAAATTAGATGTGCGCCAAGGTTACTTTCTGCTTAAGAGCGCCAATAATGTCAAATTATGACAGCTCGCGGAACTTTGCAGTTGTTTTTCAAGGCACGACTTTCGATAGTGGTCGTAGAAAAATATTTTTATATACAATTTGACATATTTTATGTAGGATTCGTATAGGAAAGCTGACTTTTACTTTTAAATAAATGAGAATTTTGACGTACCCACGTTCAGACCTGAACTGAAAATGTTTTTTAATATCATAAGGAAATATAAAAGTTGGTCGTGAAATAAAAACTCCACCACTTCACGAAATTGAAACAGTAAAGAAGAAAAAAAAAACATAAGAAGAAATTATTAATACGGTCTTTTCGAGATTAACACTTCTATCATACGGGTGGTTAGTGTAAGTGCTGTTTCCAGAAAATGTGTGTATATAGTCGGACTCGAACGAGAATCAACTGTTTTAAAATGAATATTGAAGCTAGAAACGTTGTCGGATTTAGTCAATTTCAATTTTGTCTTGTGAATACCAAAAAATCAGGAATATGGAACTGAAATTTTTTCTGGGGGGCACTCAACTCAAAAAACTCAAAAAAATATTACTGGGAAAAAATTCACAGGAGCATAACTCTTGGAGGGTTTCCGTTTTATTAAACATTATTGTGAAAATAGTGAAAATATTTGAAAAATCATTTGGTAGTCATCATAAAATTGTGTGACATGGCGAAATAAGTCAAAAAATCATCAAATCCACTCGAAAAGCACACAAGGACACTAAATAATGCACAAATTCACTTGAATATGTTTTAAAATGAAAGTTAGCATGCAAATGGACCATTTTCCATTCTATTTCAGTCAAATACAGACCAAATACTCTCGAATTCACGTAAATTCAGCCCAGGACAGTCAACGGTTCTCCAAATTGGTCCAAAAACCTCAAATCCACTTGAAAAGCACATAAGAAGACTAAATAATGCACAAAATAACGCTAAAAATTCGTAATAACAATATAAATATATATTTATTGATCATTATTGTGAAAATAGTGAAAATATTCGAAAAATCATTTGGTAGTCATCATAGGCGTTCGTAGACTTATTATTAGGGGGGGCCAAATATCATATAGGAATCTTTTGAAGAAAAAAAAAGAGCCGGGCCCGCCGAAACATTGCTTTTGCATATTGCCGCCCTTCAATTTCTCGCAATTCATTTTAAGAATAAAAAACTACTTCCTCGTATCATTGGTAGAATGTTAAAATTTAAAAATTATAAAATGTTTTTAATAGATTGATATTTTGAGGAATTAGACTGGACCGGACCACCCTGCCCCCCCCCTGTAGGCACGCCTATGGTAGTCATAACTTTTGACTTGGAATTTTGTAAGAACCACCAATCGATTCAGGGAAAGATTTTATACACTGTGTTATTTATAAGATGTGACATAGGGATTCAAGTACAAAACTGACAAACTCTAGCTAACTTTTTTAAAAATTGAATAGATGAGGCTTTTACTTGATGTAGATCCATAGTAAGTTATGAAATCAAACAATTTTATTTTGTTAAATCTACATTTTATTTAAACATAAAGTGACGCGTTTCGCTAAGACAGTAGCTTTATCAAACGAATGCAGGTATAATGAGAAACTTTCTATTTATACAGTGCCTTAGTACTAAATTATACGGATATTTAACAATAAAATTATAATCTATTTACAAGGAAATGAAATGAATTTGTCTAAATATGGAATTAACTAAGGTATTCAACAAGTTTTAAGGATTTAGTTTCTATATGCAAAATTTCAAAATTTGCTAATAAATGATTTGAATAGTTGGAATCTAATTTTTAATTGTCATAACTACGTTTGTGTTCTGAAATTCTAGTTTTAAAATTCCTAAAAGTTCTACCTATATAAATTTTATCACAGTCGTCATTACCACATTTTAATTTATAAACTCCTGATTAAATTAGTTTTGAAGATTTGGATTTGTTGTTTTTAATGAATCTGGATAAATTGTTGTCGGTTTTGAAGCAAATATTCAAGTCTAAAGTTTCTAAAAATGATTTTATTTTTAAGGATGGTATTCCAAAGTAAGTTAAGCTTTTAAATTGGTTATTTTTGTTTTTATAAGAAGGAAATACTTGTTCTAGAGTATGTTTTCGTATCTTTTTATTTATGATGTTGTCAATTAAATTTGGATCATAATTATTATTAACCGCTATTTGTCTTATTATATTTAGTTCTTTATTGTAATTGTCAATATTCAATGGAACTGTCAAAAGTCTATGTATCATACTATTGAAAGCTGCTAATTTATGACTGTTTGGGTGGACTGAACTATTATGAATTGTAATGTCTGTATGTGATGGTTTGTGAAATATAGAAAAGTCATGTCTATTGTTTATATTTGAAATTGTAAGATCTAGAAAGTTTATGGACTTATTTTTTTCAATTTCTGTTGTAAATTTGATATTTTTATGTATTGAGTTGATGTGTGTAATGAAGTTATCTAATTGTCTCGTAGTACCAGTGAACCAAGCTAAAATGTCATCTACATATCGGTGCCAGTAAACAAATGTTTTACTAACTTTTTGATCAAATAGTGTTCATAAAAAATAATTACTAATTACAGATTTGGAGAGGTCGTTGAAAAATAAGTTCAAATTCACTTTTAGTTCTCTTAAATTCGCTCTGGTTCATTGAGGAAATTTTTAAATAAGTCGAACTCCATTTTCATACCAGCTTCGAATACTTTTAGCCTCTTTGGAGACAGCCAGACTGATAGAAGCACAAGAATTTCGAAAGTTGAACGTGAAGTATCGCAGTTCGATTCCCCGCTGTGGTGTTTTCAGTATTCTAAAGTGTACTACTTTTTTGAGCATAATCATACATTTTTTCATCAAACCAGAACGAATTTAAGTGAATTGGAAGTGCATTTGAACTTATTTTTCAACGACCTCTCCAAATCTGTTTTTATTTTTTTCGCGATCGATCTTTTTTGATTATTGACAGCATCGGTTGTCAGGACGGTAGGTTGTGTTTACTGGTTTCTAAGCCTAACACGTCGGTAAATAAATTACTCACGCTATTTGGTAAAAAAGATAGCTCGCGTTTGACAGATTTGTACAGGAATCCCTATGTCACAACAAAAATTGTGTGTCATGGCGAAATAAGCGAAATAAGTCAAAAAACCATCAAATCCACTTGAAAAGCACACAAGGACACTAAATGATGCACAAATTCACTTGAATATGATTTAAAACGAAAGTTAGCATGCAAATGGACCATTTTCCATTCTATTTCAGTCAAATACAGACCAAAACACAAAACAACGCTGAAAACAGTCTAAAACGATGGGAAAACAGATAATTTGACCTTATTTCATCCAAATACTCTCGATTTCACGTAAATTTAGCCCAGGACAGTCAACGGTTCTCCAAATTAGTTCAAAAACCCTCAAATCCACTTGAAAAGCACACAAGAAGACTAAATAATGCACAAATTCACTCGAAAATACTTTAAAACGAAAGTTAGCTTGCAATCGGACCATTTTCTATTTTATTTCAGTCAAATACAGAACAAAACTCGGAAGAACGGTCTAAAACGACAACAAAACAGACCATTCGACCATATTTCATCCAAATACTCTAGATTTCACGTAATTACAGCCCGAAACGGTCGACGATTCTCGAAATAAGTCAAAAAACCCTCGAATCCACTTGAAAAGCACACAAGGACACTAAATAATGCACAAAATAACGCTAAAAATTCGTAATAACAAGTTTTTTGGACGAAACCTTCAAAAAGTGTCATAAAATATTCGAAAACCGCTAAAAAGTCTCATAAATTCCACAAAACTATGAACACGAAAAGCGTGTATAATAATTACAATATATAGTTTCGAAATTTCGAAAGAAATCTCTAGTTTCATTGGTTTAAGAGACATGAAAATGAATAGGCAACGCCGCCGACAAGATTCAACTGTTTCGGGATGAATATTAAAACGTAAAGGAATGCATCGAGATGGATTAGGCAGGAGAGCTGCTCTTGGATTACTCGTTTCATTAAGTTGAGTGCCTCTCTGATATGCTGTAGAATTCTTCCGGATATCTATCTCTCAGCCCGACTCTTCTTGCTTTCTACAAAATTCCACTACTCCACTTTCGCTTTGCTTTTCTTTCTCTCATTTTACGCGTTCCATTACAGTTACAAGTTGGTTTGATGTGATGCCTTCACTTCGAATGTCTTCATTTGAATGTTACTTCTGACGTATTCGGTATGGAAATGTTGAGTATAATGGTAGGGATCTTTTCGAGGGATGTTGTTGAATACGTTAATGTTTTAAATTATTATTTTATCATATGAATTACACCAAATTCTTCAAATACAGTAAAAGCTCTAGAATTTGGAGTGATAATTTAAAAAGGATTATAGGGGATACGTTCCTAGGTGATGAAATGAAAAACAGATTTATAAAAAAATCAATCAATCATGTATTCGACTTCTTAAAAATGACTTCGTTCTATAGACATAATGGAGCCTTGGTCCATAAGTTGAAGCGTATGCTACTTGCCTAGGCCAAACAATGTTCTCGTGATTTTGTTTCAAGAGGTTTTTCTTGAGAACGAATGAAAATATGGAAACTACAATGACAAGCATAGTTCACAAGTGAAATTTTTAGTATTTGAGGAAACATCTGCACATGATGCATGATTCCATCTTTCACAGCTTAAGCACTTTAGCCAGACCTCTTTTGGCTTGGACCTGGAGTAGAGGTAATTGCAATAAATGCAGGGACAATCTTCATCATTATCTCCTGCTTCAGTGTAAGCTTCTGTATCTGTAAGATTTTAAAGGGTGAGTGACCCCACAGCACTCAGGCCACAATTGGCCCATTGTGCGTCCTTCTGAGGTTCATACTTCCTTCTAGCTCATCATCCAGCCTACTTGTCTAAAGTAGGCGATAACGTGCGGTAACGTGTTAGCCTGTACTCGCCGAATACAGAAAACCTAAAATTGAGAGAGTGTCGGACAATCCCAAATAATGTGTTCGACAGTCTCATCTTCCTGTTCACATCTTCTACAGAGTGAAGTGTCAGACAGACCCAGGCTGTAGAGGTGTTTTCGTTGGTGGAAGTGACCGGTCAGAGTACCCGTGGCTGTCCAAAGGTTATGTCTGTTCATAGTCACTTATTTTTTGGCTTTTTTCCTGTCCGGATACTGCAGCAGTTCTTTGGCAAGCCTGCAACCTTCTGCATCGTCCCATCTACCTTTAAACTTTTCAAGGGAGTGAATTTAAAAATATTGTGGTTTAATTTCCCAAGAAATTAAAAAAATAATTTGAACTCAACTCAACTTTTTTTGTGCTCATTAATTCATCTGAACACTATTAAGAACTAATATACATACCTTTTTGTGATTGATAAGTCAGGAATCTCCAGATAATCAATTACCAGGTCTATTCCTGCATTCAAATATTACGATTATTTTAATTTTCAGTACGCAAGTACTGAAATAAGTATAAGTATAAGTACGACAGTCAGACTCATACTAAAATATTTCGAATTTCGGATCATCTAAGCAATTGTTTCACAGGAATGGTGACCTTCGAAGGTACAGTGGAGTCAAAATATTAGCAGTGCCCGTTATGCCCCGGTCTCCCCTATATACACCATGGTGTTGAAGACATTTATAAACCTCGCACCTTATTCCGCTCGGTTAATAATAATAGTCTTCACCACTTTGGTGTATAATATACTATTTTATTGAACTACTATCCCTGAATTTGTCCATTATTGTCCTTGGTTAAAAATAGAAAACATTATTAACCACTAATAGAGAAATTCAACTTTTTAGTGGGCTAGAAGAAGCAATAATAGTCAACTTCACATCTCGTAGTGGAGAAAAGAACCTTTTCCGCAAATCGCTAGGAAATTTTGACATTCCTGTCAAAAT
>CAJUYI010005487.1:0-15647 GCA_910591695.1 Galerucella pusilla
AATATACAAAGCATAATTGTGCAAGGTCGAATTTGGTAGATGACCCTTAAAGGTGAATGATTGTTTTTTGAGCCTGTATAATTATTTATTTTTCAAACTATACATTTTTTCCCCATTAGGTACCTACATTAAAATAACATCAAAAAGTATTTTGCAAAAACAATGGAGATCATTAGATAATACTTCTCCAACTTGAATTAAATGAACTGAATTCGGAAAATTCATTATACATTAAACATTAGTAATAATAATGATTGAATTTAATATTTAAAATACTTTCTATCGAACGTTTTGAAACATTAGAATAGTATATTATACACCAAGGTGGTTATTATTGACCGAGCACCAAGATTATTTCGCGAGTGGATTTGACCCGAGCGGAACAAGGTACGAGGTTTATAAAAATGTCTTCAACACCATGGTGTATATACAATTTTTTCCTCTACTAGCCAAATTTAGGACAAAAAAGGTAGAACGTGTCGCGGGACACACGGTAGGAACTTTACTTCCTTTTAAGCAAAAATTATGTAATACATCTGACGTTATAGATAAACAATTTGCACATTCCTCGGTGGTCGAGTAGTAAGCAAATCAGACTCTCACGCTGTAGACCCGGGTTCGATTCCCCGCGAAGAAGTTTTTTTTATTGTTAATTTTATTTTTAAATAATTATTCTGCTTGATATTAATAACGACAACAGGTAGACGTTTGAAATATTTAGCAGAATATTCATTATTATAGATAATGGTACGGTACCCTTCATGAGGGAGTCCGACTGGCAACAACTACTTATAACAGCATCGTATATTTAAAAAAGGAAACCGTATCATTATACAAATTAGACATTCAAGAACTGTACGTTTACCACAAAAAAATTAGTGGAAACATAAAATTGAATTGTTAAATTTTCAATTTGAAGTTATATTACAGTTTATAGAAATTTTTATTTTCTAGATTTTTTCTTAAGTGGGTTGTAGAAAAAATATGCTCTTCGACTCGTGTGGATTGTCCATATCGCACTTGAACGATTGGGCACTCAGCCTACGGCGTCGTGCTCAAACTTCGTCCTCTTGCGATATGGCCATCATATCCACACTAGTTGCACAAACTACTATTTTTATCAAAATAGGCCCTTTTACATTTAAAAACAAGCTGCCAAATGTCAAATCAATTTATCCATCCATTTTAAAGTTATCGAATTAAAACATTCAAGTTTTCAAAATTTCAACACCCTGTGTATTTCGAAAAGTAAATGTGCTAAACCCCTTAATCCTCATATCATTTTGTCCAATTTTACGAGAGGAGTCTACATGCAAACGTTGTAATTACCCTTAACGTTCGAGATGCTTATACCATTTTTTGCGCGATCGTATTGAAATAAATTCCGATTAAAATAATTTAAATTTCTTCGAAATGAACGAAATGTCAAGAGTGATATTCATACTTCTCGATCAGTTTAAAATATATTTGGCATTTTGGTGAAATTGTTTTTATGTTATTTATTACTTTTCGACGTCTGAACGGTAAGTAAATCAGTTACCGACGTGTTAAACTTAGAAACCAGTAAACACAACCTACCGTCCTGACAACCGATGCTGTAAATAAACAAAAAAGATCAATCGCGCGAAAAAAATTATGGAAATAATAGTAAAAATTTATCCGAACAAATTCAAGTAGATCACCAGCACTGCGAATACCAGCTTTGCATATAATTCATCGGTGGTTCAGTGGTAGAATGCTCGCCTTCCACGCGGGCGGACCGGGTTCGATTCCCGGCCGAAGCATATGAATCGCTGCTTCGTAAAAGAGAGAGACTCTGGAGAGAGCACACGCACGCAATCAAGGCACATAACGAAGCAACGTAACATAACGTAACGTAACGTAACGGTCAGATCTTTTGCGTCGCGACCCCCGGTCGCTCAAACATAACCTGACGTGAAAAACTAAAGTTCCAAAAATTAAAAATAATTCACAAACGCACCACGAGAAGCGTTTACTCCTTCGGCTGGCTGACAAGTACACTGTCAGTTTTCGATTATGAACGTACACATCAGTCAGTTATTTTTGGTTGAGCGAGAATTTTAAGCTAATGGCATTTTTATTCAAATGATTTTATCTTGATAGGTAATTTCAAGCAGCAAATATATTAAAGACAAACTCCTGGGTATACAAAATTATGTTAGACAAGTTTTTGTTCAACTATTATCCTTGAAGTCTTAAAATATTTGAATTTGTCCATTATTGACCTAGGTTAATAATAGAAAATTATCAACCACTAATAGAGAAATTCAACTTCTCAGTTGGCTAGAAGGAGCAATAATTGTCAACTTCGCTAGTAGTGGAAAAACATTATTATTGCTGGCTACTCAATAATATATTATTGCTAACAAATATCAAAGTCTACAGTCACACACTCTAAATATACTAAGCTCGCTACCTATTATCAAAATCTATTTTTATCCACTAGGCCAATGAATTTGTTTACATTTTTTGCACTTGTCAGCATCGGTAACAGTGCTTAACAAGACTCCTATAATAGTTATTTACGTAATTAGTGGGATATGGACATTATTATCGCACGCATGTGAAGTTTGCACGACGAGGCCGTGCGTTAATAATTCCTATCACACGTATTACGTACAAAATTTTATCTACAACTGTTTATTAGTATTATTAATAGTACCTATAATTTAAAATTTGAAAAAACTTTTCAATCCAACGTATTTTTGATAATATTGACTGCAAACATAAGGTACTGGGCTAAGTTCGAGAACATCGCACTAGTATGAAATTCACTTATTTTTGTGTCCGAGAACTCTCAAGCGTCTTCTTATTGTGTACTCCCCTACAGTCCGAGAACTCCTTAGAGCGACAATCGAGCGTCGCTCAAATTACACCAGTCTCGACTCGGTTAAAAATCGCACCTGTCAGTTTGGTTTGAATATTTTGTGGTTAGAATTTAGATTGGTATGTAGTATGACTATGAATGCTTATTAAATTTTTAATTTAAAAATAAATTAATTTCCTTCTATTCAAATTTAAAATATTATTAAGCTTATTTGTGGTAGATTGCGTGCCTAAAGGGTTTTTAAAATGTTTCTGTTTCTTGGCGCCAGATTCATTAATGTTAGACCTAGACTAGTTATAATCCTTTAAAGTATAACTGGAATTAACTCTTTCAAAGTAATATTTACACCTTGGATGTGTTCTTTTCCGCGGTTGCAACTTTGACTCAATTTCGAATATTAAAGAGATTTCCATATCATTATCCGACTCGCTGTCGGAATGTACCTATCCCTTCAAGCAACTGTTTTCCCAATGTAAGCGCAATCAATGCGACACGTTTTTTATTCATATTATCTACTCTACATTTAAAATAGAAAAACTTAAAAGTTGAACAATAATATTTAAAAAAGTATGGTTATAGTTAACAACCACAAGAAGGTAAATCCGTTCGAGAACTTATTCGATGGAGCGTCGCACTACGATCGCCCTTTACCCCCACCAATCAAGTGCAAAATTTCAACCAGTGTGACGTTCTCGAACTCACCCCTGTGTATCATATTTTATGACCATAGCAACAAAGACAAACAAGGCTGTGAAAAAAAAAAAATTAGTTATGTCATCAAATTTTCAAAGTTGAATGAACAAAAATCTATAAAAATGAGTTCAAGCGAAGAAAATCTCCTTTCGGAAATTGAAAATGCAGCTTTCAGTGTTATTTTAAATATTTAATTCTGGTATTAATATGATTCTAGATTCTTATTACCGCACTAGTGCGGTAATGTAGTCAAAAACGCACAAGTGCGGTAATATACGTCATTATGACATTAAAAATAGTGTCAAATCGTACCCGTTACATGACAGTTGTAGATAAAAAATTATATTTCTCAATTAAATTAATTACATTAGACACAATTTCTCACTTCGTAAACCATTTTTTTATCTTACAAATAAATGTATGCGTATCATTGTTCTTAAAAATAGTTATATACAAGTGATCATTGCTTTCCCATGTTTTTTTGAATAATTTTTTATTCATATAGCAAGGTTACACACACGCATTTGCCAACTAGTAGTTGGTAATCGAATAGAAATTTGTTTTGTAGAATTAAGACCGACTGGAAAATTATGGGAAATGTCATTGTATTAACAATGAGTGAAATACACCATGTAGTTTGAGGTTATTCAATTTTTTCCCACTACCAGCTGTGAACTAGTCGATTATCGCTTCTTCTAGCCAACTGAGAAGTTGAATTTCTCTATTAGTGATTAATACTTTTTTCCATTATTAACTTGGGTCAATAATGAGGGAGTTTGAAAATTTTGAGAAATCAGGGATAGTAGTTCAACAAAAACTTGTGCAACATCGTTTTGTATAACCAGGAGATTGTCTTTAACATATTTGCTGCTTGAAATTACCTATCAAGATAAAATTAGTTGAATAAAAATGCCTTTAGTTTAAAATTCGCTCTCTACAAAAAATGACTGATGACATAATAATTTGTGTTGAAAAGCGTGTTTTGCATAGTGGTTGTAGGAAAATTGTATATATGTCGGCGTCAATTAGTGAAATCCGTCATTCTCTGAAATGCCTAGTCATTTCACGTATTGCCGGCAATCAGCGTAATTGTACATTCGGTACACCGTTTGCCTAATAGTTTAAGGCATTCCCTGTAATGTCGGATTTACGTTAGTCAAACGCCGTAATTTTCCGTTTTCAGCCGTAACTCTGTTTGCCGGGTTTAGTCAAACGTTGTAATTGTTGTTAACATCTGTGTAGTGATGTTTTTGTGAAACTGGAATGTCGAAGCATTCAGAATTGTTTGATAAGAAGTTTGGAATATTGCAGAATTGACGGAGGTAAGTAAATTTTTTAGGGTTTCAAACATAACCTCAAACTTCTGCAGCCTACAATATCACTTCAAATTCATACACTGTTGCCACATTTAACACGGTTTTATAATTCTTGGTGAAAGAGTGATTTTATTGTGTGCCTTTTTATTGGTTTTTGAGTATGTAGATTTTAATTATAAAACTGGTATACTATTTTACTTTTTTTCTATCTTAGGTTGCCACAGAAATTCTGCGGGCTAAACAAACGCCTGGAAAAAAAGGAGAAGACAGTATCAGCTTTTATCTTTATATTATTTTGTTTCGTTCTTATTTGTTGGTTCTGTGATTTATTTTTTATGGTATGTATACTTTAGTTAGGCGAATTTAATCAAAGAATCATATTTTATTTTTTGTATTTGTCCAAATCATTCTCCTAATATAATTACATTTTGATAATAAATGAGTTTGTGTTTAAAATTCAATACTTAATACCTTTTCATGCACTACTGGCAACACTGCCTAATTACAATGATTGACTAAACCCGGCAAACAGAGTAACAGCTGAAAACGGAAAATTACGGCGTTTGACTAACGTAAATCCGACATTACAGGGAATGCCTAAAACTATTAGGCAAACGGTGTACCGAATGTACAATTACACTGTTTGCCGGCAATACGTGAAATGACTAGGCATTTCAGAGAATGACGGATTTCACTAATTGACGCCGACATATACACCATGGTGGTGAAGACATTTATAGGCCTCTCACCTTATTCCTCTCGGGGCAAAGCCCCTTTTGGTGCTCGGTCAATAATAATAGTCTTCACCACCTTGGTGTATAATATACTATTATTTCGATAAAGTAACTTCGGACTGGTTGAAATTTTTTTATTATTCGTATATATTAATCAAAAGTTTACTTTCCATATGACTACTTGGTAGTTCCATTGTCTACCGTGAGATATTCCTTGTCGAGATTTGTTGCATAATAAACGGAGACTATGTTTTTGTTTGATTGTTGATTGTATCTTTTCAATAGACTGATAAAAAACAACACGACACTTCCGAATTAAAGAAAAAATGAATTAACTTCCCTGTGTAATAAAAGTTTAAGGTCAAAACGCTATTATTATCCGTACACAAGGTATCAAAATTACAACTGGTTTGCCAACCTCGGTCCCAACTACAACCCATCAAAATTTGCACAAAATATACCGGCCCATTTAAAACTTACTGAGGTGGTCCATGACTTATTCACACCCGGAATATAAATTCCCATGGAGAAAATTGTTTTGATCTTTAACAAAATATTTCCCGATAAATTTGAAGACCATGGAACTAAAAATATTTGTTTGTATTTACAGCATGGTGATTTGACCCGACGACAGCAAGCTCCAAATACAGGTGAGTGCCTTTTTATGTTTGTGAACATTGTTCAAAAATATTTATCTTCTATTTGTACATTTTGTATTAACCGTTTGGTGTTTTTTTTTTAATCCAGTACGGCACTGCTTCTGGTAGTATCTGTTGTTACTGGGTTCAACTGAACTGCATGAAAGACCATCTTGATATGGTGAGACTTGAAGTTGTCGCTGTCTGTAGACATGTCATTTATTGTTTCATCTGTCATATTTTCCGAATCACAGCTTTGTCAAACCAGATGATTCCTTTATAATTAACACTGTACTATTCAACAGCAGGTTATTTTCCCAATAATGCCAGTTGTTTTGCAAATGTTCAATTTTATAAAACAACTTAATTTCCCAATCCAATTACCACCTATACACTGACCGACCTTTTTTAATTAACACGTTATTTCTCAATCATTTAAATGTTATTTTCCCCAGTAATTATCACATATTTTTACCAAAGCAAAACGATATCACTTAACGCATAATAATTTCAAAAAAAAACCAACCATTCTAATACAAATTATCTTTGAAAAAACATCACAATTATGGCTCAGAATTTTCTGTATGGTATCAATATAATGAAGTGGTATTCTACTCTAGTTTGAATAACCAACCTTCAACTGCAAAAATTAGTTGCGATGCACTATTGCATTATATAATTTCAAATGTTGGACTAGTATTTAACCTAGTTGTATATACATAATTGAAACGCGTTCGATAGCATCGGTAATAGAAGAGAGAGAGGAAAGGATTTGTGTGTAGGATTAAGTGAAAGGTCCTTTTTATACGTATTAATGATCTAATAATTATATAAATATATAAGTTAATAACGTGTAAGTTCCGGAATGAAACATAAGTAGGATTATTATAAATATAGGGTGTGTAAGAAATAAGTAGAGCTAGCGGACTCGACAGACGTTGTCCTGTCTTGTATTATCGTGGTATACAAACTTTGGATAAAAAAAGTTCACAAAAAATTTAATCAAAATCGCTCCAGCTGTTATATATATATATATATTTAATACATCGCGCCCGTGCGAAGTCGGGGCGGGTTGCTAGCTATACATACAGGGTGGCGCAATCTTCTGACATCGGAGGATTACATCGTTGTGGTGATAGATAGAATTTTATAGTTTTGTTTCTGAGAGCGTTGGTGTTTTCAGTTTTTGAAAATTTAAAATAGCGGTCCCACAAAATTTCACAATATACAGTGTGTCCCAAAAAGTTTTATACAAATGGAGAAAAAATTTATCTTACATTTCACAAAAAAAAAATTCTTGATAAAAAGCTCTGCATGACTTGTAGATCCATAATCAAGTACAAAATTTTTAAAACATTGGCTGGAATACAGGGAAAATCAAAATTATGATTTGAAGTGATAGTAAAATACTGTAGTGGAGAGCAAAATATTCATTGAAATTGTTATTAAGTATCAAAAAATTATGCACACTTGTAGATTAGTGATTTTTCCAGATAAAAATTACAAGATTATTGTAATAAACACGTCAGCAATTGTTAGATTAATGCGCAGTACGAAACATCGTAAGTCCCGTTCATAATAAGCGCCTGATTTTGTTTTATTCATCCTTATTACGTTCTGGATAGAGTGCTTTGAAATATCTAATAACTGTCAACAAATGTCAAATGTTACATAAGTGTGTGTGTTTGCAATAATTAGAAATGCCAGTAAAATTGAGTATTAAAGATAAAATTGAAATTGTTCTCATTGTTGGAGAAAATTATAAAACATGTAGGGAAGCTACAGAAATCTTTAATAATAGACTCCCTGATAAAACAATACATTTCACAACTGTCAGATATGTAATAAATAAATTCAAGAGTTAATTTGTATCATAATTTTTTGCTATACTTTTTATGAACGGGATCTTACGATGTTTCGTACTGCGCATTAATATCATAATTTCGATTTTCCCTGTATTCCAGCCAAAGTTTTAAAAATTTTGTACTTGATTATGGATCTACAAGTCATGCAGAGCTTTTTATCAAGAATATTTTTTTTGTGAAATGTAAGATAAACTTTTTCTCCATTTGTATAAAACTTTTTGGGACACACTGTATATATTTTTTTCAATTTTGTAGCATTTCATGAACAATAACGCTATCGATACGCGGCTTACTGCAATCGATAGATAATAAGTTGTAGTTTCATGAAAAATAACCAGAAAATTAAAAAAAAATTCTACATTATCTTTCACGAGTTTTACTGAGAACAAATTTTTTTCTGTGTTTCTAAATAAATAATAATTGATCATAAACAACAAAGTACAGACCTGTCAAGAACTGTCAGTGTGACAGTAGAAAAAGACGTAAGACTTATTGCCGCTACGAAAGTAACGCCTCCATAGTATTTTAAACTCTCGATTGATAGGTTGAGCTTGAGCGTAATCTAAACACCCACCAATTAGAGCCAAACCGTTGAGTCGTGTTTCACTTGTAGAATTTCTTAAGTATGCTTTGATTCTCTTTAGACTGGAAAAGCTTCTTTCGGCGGATGCTGTAGTAACACGTAAAATGGAAAATATTTTCAACAACACTCTAATATTAGGAAAAAAATCGTCAGGACATTTCCTGAGGGCTTCTAGAGGATTATTTGGAGTGTCTTTTTCATTACACCATTTTTGTTTCCAGAAGTCAAAGAGAAAGGAAGAGAGAGAGAGAGATAAAAAATAGGAAAATAAAAGAGGAGGAAGGAAATCATATTTAATTCCTACCATAAGCTATGTAACTGCGAGCAGTTTTGGCTCAGACGCAATTGGCAATTTTTTCAATCCAATATCTTATATTATAAGTGTAGAGTTCAAATAATTGAACGTTCCACGTCAACGTTCTATAAGTTGTTTTTAATAATAATCACATACTTCAACTGTGACTCTATTTAAATGGAATTTGATTTAGCAGTTGAAAAAATCTCAACAATTCACATTCCATTTATATCTATATTTTTAGTTCATCTGAGGTATTTGATACTTTCTATTTCTTTCAAATTTGATTATTTGCGTCAAAAAAATAGTTGCAATCTTCACCATAAATAATTGAAATAACAAAGAAAATAAAACTGAAAAATAGATTATGATTATTTAATGGTTTTTCGAAAGGTATTCTTGGTGAAAGTTTGTGCAACTCCTAAAACCATACATGCACCAACAAAATATAGTGAAACAGACGTAATAATAAAAATTTGACTTTGAGTCAACATTGGGCTGACATAGCAAAAAACCGGTATTAATTATATTGCGCAAAGAATTACAAAATATACTCCCACTTCGAAAAAAATAATAATGACATTGACAGGAGGTTTATGCATATACAGGGTGCTGCTATATTCGATCGACGATCCTCCACAGTAATTCTCTTGTTAAATGATGAATTTTATCATAGGTGCTGATAAACAGGGTGTCAGAATCTTGGATATATCCCAAGAGTTTGATTTTTATAGGACATTCAGTTCATAAATATTTTGCACGGCTGTTAATACTTACTCTTTGGGTATTGATATTAAAATGATGACACAAAATATTCATAGTTACAGAGAGTGAGGCTGGAAATATTTAAAATTGATTGTGCTACGTGAATGCACGACATATATATCAATGTCTGGCGTTTAAATTCTGCACAAAGGTTGATTATATAATAATCTTTCGTATTCCATCTTCAAAATTAGCTGACAAACGATACGAGGGTCGAAAAAATTGGAAAATAAGAACTTTCAAAGAGAATTTACAACATTCTTTTCGCTACTGTGATGCCATATATCGATGTCTGCTTAAATTTCACACAAAGGTTGATAATATATAATAGTTTTTCGTATTCCATATTCAAAATTCGCTGACAAACGATAAAAGGGTCGAAAAAATTGGAAAATAAGAATTTTCTAAAAAAAATTAAATTCTTTTTATTACTGTGATGCCATAGCTCGATGTCTCGCTTTTAAATTTCACACAAAGGTTGATAATACAATAGTCTTTAGTATTCCATTATCGACAAGGGTCGAAAAAATTGGAAAATAAGAATTTTCAAAAAAAATTTACAACATTCTTATTTTTATCGAAACAATTGTCAATAATTTACTTGCAATTTACACATCTTTTCAAATATATTGTGGAGTCATTTAGAAACAGTTAGTTTCATTTAAAACCATAACATTCTTTTTGTTACTGTGATGCCATATATTAATGTCTCGCGTTTAAATTCTGCACAAAGGTTTATTATATAATAGTCTTGTGTATTCCATATTCAAAATTCGCTGAGAAACAATACGAGGGTCGTAAAAATTGAAAAATAAGAATTTTCAAAAAAAATTTACAACATTCTTTTCATTACTGTGATGCAATATATCGATGTCTCGCTTTCAAATTTCACACAAAGATAGATAATATAATAGTCTTCCGTATTCCATATTTAAAAATCGCTGACAAACGATACGAGGGTCGAAAAAATTGGAAGAAAAGAATTTTTAAAGAAACTACAACATTCTTTTCATTACTGTAATGCCATATATACATCAGATAAACAGTTTTTATCCCAATAACTTTATTTCAAATCCAAATTTCAATGAAATAGAGTGAAGTGACTCAAAATATATGCACTCCAATGATTGCGGAATGCTATCGTATTATCTAAATTATATCTTATGTAGTTGTACCTACTTCTTGCTGTAAAGTATTAGATTTTTCATAAACAATGAAGATTGATTGCATAACTTCCAAATTTTTTGTAGGTTATAGTAAAGCAAATCAACAGTATTAATTATGCAAAATATCAATCAGCATGTGGCGTGGTATGGTATCAGGGGCTTATAAATATAATATGCAATAAAATGTGTATCGCATCATTCATCAATCCTTATCTGACAAACTGACAACGTGATAGAAACATTGTATTCCATTTTTTGATGATCTACCACTCCTCTGATTTACGATACACCTCGTATAAGATAAAAAAACTTAAAAATACTTATACATTAAGTGGTTTTATTTATCAATTCACCAATTACCAATTATTGCACAATAATGGCCTTCACTAATAAAAGAAAAATCAACCTCAAGATCATTAGACTTGATGGGAGCAGGGTTCGATGGAGACAAGGAGACAAAATCTAGACACTAAACTCCTGTGGACTGAACACGAAAAGAATATCAGATTCTTCTGGGTGACTACAACCTGTTGGGATCGAAGTCAAAGTCAAGCTGCACCAAGATTTTCCACAGGGATCCCAACGAGACATTGCCGACTGAATGGGCACCTTAAAAGCTCCAGATTTCTGAGGAAAAGGAATGTACAGATATTCTGTGGCATGAAAGAAGAAACCTTGCGAATTGCGCATCAATTCAGAATCCTAGGGCACAATATCTCGGAGAGAGTCAAGTGGAAATAAGGGGAACAACAGATTTTTTTAGGTCACCTTATTATACAGGGTGCGGCAGATAAACGGTCAATTAGAGATATCTCGAGAACTAAAGGTATCTGAATTATGAAAATTGGCATGAAGGGGTTTTGAATAATGAGCTATTCAATGAAAATATTGCCGTCACCATTCTACTTCCGGTTATACCGGAAGTCGCACATAACTTTGTAATTTTTAATGGAAGACCCTGTATATTTTTAAATTTTAGGAATATTTACGTTATTCTGAACATTTTTTGTTAATACTGCCCTATATCTATCTTGAACCGTTTTTGAGTTGTAATGTTTTTTATATGAAAATTACACTTTTTTACCATGTACATAAAATTCAATATCCTCTAATGTAATTTGAATAAAAGTTTAAATTTCTCAGGAACTATTCACCACTTACCGCTTTATTGTTAACACTGTGAAGTTACTTTTTTTATTATACAGGGTGCTGTCAAAATTGGAATAAAAACGGAATCCAAAATCTTCGCGTAATTCCTTTTTTTCAAATGGGTCACCCTGTATGTGATTATTAATTTTAGAAGAATACGTTGTCCACTATCGATATGTATTACTATTCCCTATACCTATCTCCTGCAGTTTTCAAATAAATCAGCTTTATACATTTTTGTCACAAAAAATTAATCATTCTCTTCTATTTAATAAAATAATCACAACCTCACACACACACAATAAAATAATCGATAAAAATACACTACGAGATGAACTAAAAATCAAACAAAACACAATCAGCATTATTAATAATATAATTTAAATTATTCCAGCATGACTTTAAAACAAATTTAGTAAAAAGCATATTAATAAATACATTTAACAATATTTTAACACTAGAATGATGCTTATTCCTTAGAAATGAGTTTGGGTATGTTCTACATCGTGTTTAAGTTATCCTAACCTTTCTTGGTCAATTATAATTAATTGTCCCTTTGTGGAGATTATAATGGAAAAATGTTTACAGGCTACTTGTACTTGTACTATACATTGTTATAAATAATATATTACCTATTTCAGTCATAATTATGTATATGATTGTGGATGACTCAATTGATATTAACCAAGAAGTACTCGAGTCTGAGGATCCCCGTTTGGGGAGAATTCCTAAAAATCCTAAGTCATATACAGGGTGGGGCAATCTTCTGACATCGGAGGATTACATTATTGTGGTGAGAGATAGAACTTCATGGTTTTGTGTGAGCTAATACAGTTACTGTGGGCACCTTTTGGAAATACTTTCGATTCTATAGGGTGTTCCAAAACCACGTAGCAGCACAAACTTACATTTTTTTAAATGGAACGTACTATATTTTGTTTAAGAATCGAAAAGATCTCACCGAGAGCGTTACAAAAATATAGCACTCTAATATATTATAAGGGTGTTTTACAAAGATATGGCCAATTATTAGCAAAAAAGACCTCCTCTTTAACACTCTGCAGAACAGTAAATTAAAATAAATCAACAGGTCTCTGTGTTCAAATGTCATACACACATCATTGGCTGTGCTCACTATTAATTACTTTTTTCATCGGTGGCTTCCTTAATACAGGGTGAAACAAAACGCAAATCAAGCAATATCTCAAAATTTTTAAATGAATCACCCTATAAGTCTTTTCACAATTTGTTAGTACAATTAATAAACTTTCAAACGATGTAGTAAACTTAGGGCATTAGTTAATAGAAAATCGTAGATATTTTATGATATGGTCAAAAATAATTATTTTACATACACAAATTAAATGGTATTAAATTTTTTCATGCAACCTCTTGTAAATTTTAACATTTCATAGGCATATATTTTAATCGTAATTTTGGATGCATCTACAATATCTAATCAATGAAATGAAATGTTTGCTAATACCGTAGGTACCTACCAGGAATTACCAAAAATTTCATATTTATTCATGTTTCACTTTCAATAATTGTTATTATAGGCTTGTTTGAGAATGGGCGAAACATAATCAAGCCATATTTTTGATTATATCAAGTGGGCTACTATCAAAATAGTATCTACTGATAAATGTCGAAGAAATATTGCTGTATTCTTCGTTTGTGTTTAGGAAGTTGATTCAAACACAATAGTTAACTTGTGGTTCCAACAAGATGGAGCATCTGTATGTCAGAAATTTTACCGACAGGTGGATAGGACGTGGTGGACCAATTTCGTGGCCTCCTCGATCTCCAGATCTCATACCGATGGATTTCTTTTTATGGGGATAAATCAAGCAGCTTGTGTATCAAACGTAACGCATTTTCCACAATAACTCCAGCTATGTTGGAAAGAGTAAGATCCTCGGTTTTGAAAAGAATTGTATGGAAGTAACTGATCGCCATTTTGAACACTTAGCATAAACTACTATACTTTTTAGAGAATGTCAATGTTCATTTATGTAAATGTGAGTGTTCTTATAATGTTGGTTTTCATAATTGTTAGATTTCAAAAATAGAAAAAGTTGGAAAATGAATTACAAGCTTGCATTTTACATAACTAAGATATACTGTTTGTGGTGACTTGAGTAATTATTTCGTAAAGACTACAAACTGCTTTTATATTTATTGGTACCTACTATAATGACATTAGCCTACTTACAGTAAACAAAAATATTTCTTCCAACATAATACCTTCTTTCCTTCCTCTAATGGTAAGAGTAGAAGTCAAAGATATTTTAGATGCATCCAAAATTACGATTAGAATTTATGCCTTAGAAATGTTAAAATTCACAAGATGTTGCATGTAAAACTTTAATACCATTTAATTTGTGTATGTAAAATACTTGTTTTTGACCATTATCATAAAATATCTACGATTTTCCACTAACTAATGCCCTAAGTTTACTACATCGTTTGAAAGTTTATTAATTGCACTAACAAATTGTAAAAAGACTTATAGGGTGATTCATTTAAAAATTTTGAGATATTGCTTGATTTGCGTTTTGTTTCACCCTGTATTAAAGAAGCCACAGATGAAAAAGTAATTAATACTGAGCACAGCCAATGATGTGTGTATGGAATTTTAACACAAAGACCTGTTGATTTATTTTAATTTACTGTTCTGCAGAGTGTTAAAGAGGAGGTCTTTTTTGCTAATAATTGGCCATATCTTTGTAAAACACCTTTATAATATATTGGAGTGCTATATTTTTGTAACGCTCTCGGTGAGATCTTTTCGATTCTTAAACAAAATATAGTACTTTCCATTAAAAAAAATGTAAGTTTGTGCTGCTACGTGGTTTTGGAACACCCTGTAGAATCGAAAGTATTTTCAAAATGTGCCCTTAGTAACTGTATTAGCTCACACAAAACTATAAAGTTCTATCTATAACCACAACGATGTAATCCTCCGATGTCAGAAGATTGCCCCACCCTGTATAAGAAAAATAGATCCTATTGAAGAATATGATCAATCGAAATTTAAATAAATTGACAGAAAAAAACAAAAATTGAACTGGGAATATAATTAATATAGTTCAATAAATTTCTGCGACCAATAGAGAAGGAGGAATTAGTCCAGAACTTCTATTAGCCTTGAACAAACAACGTGTTATATCGGGGCTAGTACTAGAGTGCCACGAAGATTTAGCTAACGCCTTGGCAGGTGACAATATTATCCTGAGGTGGGTTAAAGGGCACGACGGGAGTAAAAGTAAGTGAATTACTTACCGACGTCTTAGCCCTACATACATTTAAGTGGTCCTAATTAATATACAGTGTGTAAAAGCCAAATGGAATAAATTCATTATTTCGGTTACTGTACATATTTATAAAAAATTCCGAAACACGTCAAATTTAAATTATAACTTGACATTCTTTAACGTGAAAATGCAACCCCTACCTTCAACCCCCTTAGAATGACAGGTAAAACCCCCAACTTTTTAAATGGGAAGTATAGGCTTGTGATATATCATTTGAAAGGTCTCTTCATTCTCTATTCAAAAATGTTATTGTTTTTAAATTTAATGCAAAAATTAAC
>CAJUYI010005488.1:0-15646 GCA_910591695.1 Galerucella pusilla
AGCCATGTTTTTACGGTCATATTTTCATTCAATAACGGGCCCTTAATGCAATGTCTGCACACCCAGGAACGCAACACTTCACACTAACCATTATAAATATTATGAATTATCACACTTGATAAGACTTAAGGCCCATTCATGCAACGTGCATTATAATTACATTTCCATTACATTATAACTACACTTAAATTACATTATCACTGCCTAATCAAACCAGTTCATGGAACGAATTAATTATGAACTGACAAGACTGGCAACTGATAAACGTCATATTATTTGAATCATTTGTGATTGTGCTAGAATAGCTAGAAGGTCAGTTATTTGCAATTATTTGGAAGTTGTGAGGTTCTCTCAGCAAAAACGTGTTGGAATATATCAGTTTCACCACTTTTGAAAGTTTTAGTGGCTGCTTGAAATAGAAGGAGACCTCGGAATGACAGTTGTAACTTTTTTGGCGCATGCGATTTCATGATTTTTACATAGACATTATATTATATTTCTCTATGGTTTTCACTAAAAACATAATGTAATTATAATTTATAGTTGAAAGTAGACCAACTTTTTAATACAATAGTGTAATTGAAATTCAATAATGTGGTTGCATGAACATCATATGGGAAACTATGGTAATTAACTTTTTCTAATGTAAATGTAGTTATAATATAATGAAAATGTAATGATATTGAACGTTGCATGAATCCGCCTTTACAGTACCTAATTAAAACACAAATAACAGCAGCAAATAGCAAAAGGAAACAATCTATAAAAGACAATGGTGACAACAACTATATGACAGCTTTGATGAATTTTAAAATATTTTCTTCTTTTCGTGCTAAAGGCCTTAGCTGCCAGGCCTTTTTCGACAACTCAATTGCAACTAGCGCTTCAGGTGGATGGGTTTGTAACCTCATTTTTGTATTGAAGGTCATCCTATAAACTTTCACTTCTATAGGTTAGACTGTTTTGTGGGGTAGACTGGAAGAAAAGGTGTTAGGTTAGGTTGAAGGTAAAAATCCAATAAGCCTAACGAAGTACGTCACACAGCGATTCACCATTGTGTTGAAGAAATTGAAAGGCAGGAAAGGATATTCCGTTCGGTTGCCATCTTTAACGATAGCCATGCTTTACTGAAGGTACTTGATTCCGTAGAGGTCAATTCTAAGACAGTAAGGGATTGCATAGGTGCCTTAAACCAACGAACATTAACAAGACAAGAAGGATCACTCTAAGCTCCTCCCCTCGGTATGCCTATCCCGCTCGAATATCGGATGTGTATAGATAGAGCACCGTAAGTCTGCTACGCGCGATATGCATAAACAGGTTGTCCGTCGTAGGGATATGTTAATATACCAGTTGTCTTTTTGACAGCGAATTTTCCTTTAGAAATAAAATAAACATTTAAGTACTTAGTGTTTGGTTAGTTAGCAAACAGAATGATGGAAAGGTAACAATACTATGCACTTTATAAATGGCTGGAAAAATACTATTACCTCTGCTCTGTCTTTATGAGAAACTTTAAAATGCAGGAATTATTCATTTCTTTTAACAAGGAACCTTAATCAGGATTGCATTGAAAATTGTTTTGGTCTGGTAAGAAATTGTTGCGGAACCTCGAGAAATTCAACCCCAATTCAATTTTGTAGGGCATTCAAGAAATTATTTTCTCTAAAATAGTTTAATGAGGTTGAAGGTGCCAATTGTATTAAAGATATTAATACAGTTTTGCTCAATGTAACTCCTGCTATGCTAGAAGAATATAAAAATATCGATGTACCTATATTGACAAATAATAGCTCTTTAACAGTTTTCACATGCGACTATAGAAATCTTTCAAATACGGATGGCAATGCTATAGTTTACATTTCTTGCTATCTATTAAGGAAATGTTTGCTGCAACACGCTTCTTGTAGTGCACAAAGTATAATGATGAAAAGACATTACCAAAAGAAGCGGCTGTATTTTTAGAGCATAAAGCATATATTATTCGACTTCTAAAAACTATGGAGGTCTGAATGTACCTCCTAGTAATATTGTAGAATATGTTAAAGAACTAGAAATAATCTTTGTTGAAAATTTTCATAAAATTAGTTGTCACGAGAACGTTGGAGCGACCCTTAGAAAATTATATGAAAATTTACTATTTACACATCCTTGTAAAGAGTTTCCTCATAAATATTTTTTAAACCTATATATTAGGCTGCGAATTTGTTTTACATTTAATTTTGCGAACCGGGATATAAAAAATAGATAAACGGAAAGTTATGAAATTATGGGATCATGAATGAGACTTTATTTTGCATATTTTAGAGAAAATGTTGGAGTAATAAGTGCCCAATATGCTGGCCATTTGTTGACAATGATACAATATCTCTTCAAAGCTACGGATTGAGTAGTTTATCATTTGTGGAGGTACGCCATCGTGTTGAAAGTATACATTCATATTTCATAACTTTCCCTTTATCCGTTTCAAAGAAAATACTTTGGTGCCAGATTTTCCAGTAACACTGTATACATTAAATTACTCACTTATTTAATACCAAGGCATCACTTAAATTGCCCAAAGACCACGAAGCCTTTATTCTGACCATTAAATTTTGATCTTGTAGCGTCCTGCATATAGCTTCGGCGGTATCTACTACGAATCCTGAATCCTAAAATAAGATTATTTCAGTAAATATACATTTTGTTTTTTATTGTAATTAACTAAAACTATTCACATTACAAAATATGGTACAAGACTCGAATCTTATGTCCTTATTTATAGACAAGACTCAAGTCTGAGTACGGCTTTGAACATTCGTATTTGAAACTTCTTTCTTGTAAAATTATTCAAAATCTGATGCTGAAGGCCATGCTCTAACCTGTTGTAGAACAAGGAGTAGATCTGCAACGGACAAGAGACCAACTATATTTTGAAGATTGATTTGATGCTTTTTTGTTTACCAACTTTCAACATGTCTACTGTTTCAATTAATCGATATAATTTTTTTCTTAATTATATCGAAAATATAGTTGAAAATTTAAAAAAAAAATACTGTGAAAGCACGATACACTTACTCATGGTATGTTCTTGCGCATGTAGCCGACGTCGTGTGACGTCATGTGGGAATCTCAATCAGTAACATACAATGCTAAATATATGGGAAATACTCTGTTTGTATTCAATTTTCATGCAGATTTCCACTTTATGAATGATTATTTAAATGCGACATGGTTTTTTAGATATAATACTTGCCTCGTTGCCGTAATTCCGATGAATGAGATGGAAACAAATATAGAAAAATTAATTCATAAAGTACAAGTACACCCTGCAATATGGGATATGCGACAGTAGAGTGCACTTAATACAAGTGCCGATTATTCGTCATCAGAAACATCAATTGTGCGTTTGTTCACATACACAGTGGCAACGTCTACCCTTGTAAATATACCAACGCCGACCAAACACCACCTCATGTATTTTAACCGGCGGCAGCAGAGCCGTTGGCCGATTCTGCACAACACATGACTGTGTTTTTAGCCTAAGACTCGCCAAAATCGCGCCGACAGCTGAAGCACGGTTACTTTTATTTGCGATTATCTCGAAACCACGATACACTTACTCACGGTATGTTCTTGCGCAAGTAGCCGACAGCGTGTGACGTCATGTGGGAATCTCAATCGGTAAGGTAAAAAATATATGAGAAATACTCTGTTTGTGTTCAATTTTCGTGCATATTTCCACTTTATGAATGATTATTTAAATGCGACATGGTTTTTCAGATATAATATGAAACATTACTTTATTATTATTTATTACTATTATCAGTAACTTAGTTATCTTTTTTTCGTAAGTACAGTGATGCTGGGAGTTAGCAATGTACAAAACGTGTAGAAATATGTAGGTAATATATATTTTTTACATTTTAAAAACATTTAAAACAGGAATATTTATGGGTGGGCAAAATTAAAACACACCATTATATTATAAAATATATTTTACATTTCATATTTCTACCATTATATTTTATTTATTATACAAAACTCCCTAACAAAGGTGTCACTGGTAAACGAAACTCGCCTTTGGCTCGTTTCGTATGGTTAATGCGAGTGTATTAATAAACATTACATGAAACTTGCCTACACTATTTTTTCTACGAAAAATAACTTTGATTTGAAAAAAAAAATATTAAAAAAATGCACAAACCGGGTCTCGAACCACCCTACGGGACTATATTATTAAACTAATATAAAACGTACATAGGTATGTTACTGTTATATAAAATTAGTAATAAATTATTGTAAACAAAAATTAATAAGGTTAAATATGTATTTACCTTGGTCATTAAGTATTTTTGGTCTGGTGCTCGACATTTATATTGGTCTTTTTTCGATATTCTACAGAAAATATTGGGTCTGCCTACTTGGTTATTTAAAAATCTAGATTTCTATTAGTCAATTTTTCAGTTTCATAATGAAAACCAGTGTTATAATGAGTATCATTATGAAACTGAAAATTGATATTTAATTAATAATTTATAGTATAGAAGTAGAAAAAGATTATATTTAGAATCATTTATTGAAATTTGTAAATTTTGACATATTCTTGTCCAATTTTTTCAGGCAGTTTTGAAAATTAATTTTCCTATTAATTTCCCTTAATCGTTACAAAACAAAAATAGCCTTATATTATAAAACAGTATTAAATAACACTAATAACAGTAAATTAGTGGGTAATAAAATTCCAAATAAACGAATCAACTCAAGTAAAATTGAAATTAAAGCTAACAACTTCTTGTATTGCATGAAAAGACAATGAATCGAAAGACTGGTGAGATGTGGGTGTAAATTTCTGATTCCCGCGTGACGTAACTGCGCGTCTCGGACGCAATTTGGAATAGAAATCAGCATACCGTGAGTAAGTGTATCGTGCTGTGAATGTACTAATATTGAGAAGAGATATATTGTGTGTGTGTGTATATAGTGTTTAATATGTATGTTTGAAAAATAAAAATATTTACCTCTCTTAATGAAGAGTACATTACACAAATTGCCAAAGCTCTAACTGCAGCTGCCTTTACGTTATTCTCTTCATCTCTGGTACAAGAAAATAATAACGTTACACATAATATTTGTCTGTCTCTCTATAAACAAAATAAACAACCTCTTAAAAATATAAGCGATCGGTTTTAAAAGATTAATCTTACCGGTAATTGTTCGAAAATGTCAGATCCTATACTTCCCAGGCAGTCACATACGACAGCCTTCAAAATGGCTTGATCTTCAGACTGTAACAAATCGACTAACGGTCCGTTTAATAAAGTTTGCCAAAATGTAATAAAATGTTCAAAAGGAACTAGGTCCTTAGTGTCTGAAACAATGAGATTAAAAAATTACAGCCATTAAATTAATTTTTCGAAATAAATCGTGAGGACAGGCTAGGATTTCCTGATGCCGGTTAGTGTAGTTGGTTTTTTTTTAAATCAATTTTTAATAATTACACCTGCTCACCTTCATTTGTGATATGCCTAGCGATTGCCTGGCCAATAAAATCCACTGCGCGTCCTGCATGAAGCCTCAAGTCCGTATATTTGTCAGATAAAGATGAATTTAGACCTTTCGTGATGTAAGATAAATAAGGAGCAATTAAAACATCAAAATAATTTCTGCTAACGGCCGATATTACCTGAAGAGATTCTAATTTTACCGGAACAGGAACCACAGACTGAAAGTTCTTTTCTTGATTTATCGACTGAAACAATAACTAAATAAGCTCTTGGTCAAAATTAACGCATCACTGTTTACTTTTACTACCACTTGTAACGTAATTTATGTCATTTTAATTTTTTGAAGTGAAAACTTCTTTAGGCGCGTTGAGTACTTTTTTGGGTGAAGAAAAATCATGGATTTTGCGTCATCGTCAAGCTTTTATGCAGAACACAATATTTTTGGTTATGCAACACTATTAATAATGAAGTGTTGCATTTATTTGGAAAAATTTCGATTTGTTGCAGTTGTTGGTGTCTAACCAATTTCTATAATTAGTGAGATGTTTCAGTGATGCCGGATGTTATGATCGCACATTATCAAGCGTATACGTTCCAAAAAACGAATGGTCGTCAAGAATACCACTTCAAAAAAGTACTCGCACATGAACTATTCGTTTTGATGCGTATACGTCAAAAAGCCCATTTTTGGAGAATACGGCCTCAGACCTTTTGTAGAAGTTTGAAATTTATGGACAGGCAGAAGAAGGCTCAATGAAGCAGGGTTGAAGAGTAGTCTAACAATTTCACCACTGCACACAAGGAAATATAGATATGATAGTTATCAGATGAACGCGAGTGTCATTGGAAAACACTACAAGAGATTTGTTGACTATACTATCTCTGCAAGAGTTTCATTTAGTGATGTATGTATGTATGTATTATGGGGTGACATTCACTGAGACCTAAAAGATCTATTGTGCCCCCTTACTTCTACTCATTTTCTGAGGAGAGTCTCAGAAACTAGTATTGTTCTCGCCCTAGTTCATTGAGTTTGTCTAGGCATTCCCACACCATTTTGGAACTGATTACACAAGAGCTCAGTGCCTTAATGGCTGCTTGACTATCCGACATTATGATAATCCTTTGTCTCATTTAGTGATAGGTCAGTGTTGTTCTGAAGAGCGAGGTGGTACCTATTCACAGCAGATCAATGAATAAGCATTTTTATATCCAGAATGTTGTAGAAGAGAAGGTTATGTCGTTTGTTCCATTGCTGAACAAGTAATAAACTATCTTCGGGAGGTAAATGTTCAGGTTATAATGTGGCCACCAGAAAGCCCATAGCTAAATTCCATAGATTATCTGTGGTATAGACTTAAAGAGGCATTTAGACTTGCTCCTGATCTCCTACTTTGATAAACTGTTTTTGTAAAATGGAAAAATATTTCACAAGCCATATAGAAGCAGTTATAAGAGCTAGGGGAGGAAATACTAGATAATAATTTTATAATTTTAGGGTTTAATTCTATTTACTTTAATTTTAAAAGATATTTTTTTATTTAAAAATGTTTGCTGTGTTTTATTTTATTGATATTATTTTTTTCAGGTTAACAGTTGAAATGTTTTTTGTTACAATTCCTGCGCTCTAATTTCAATGATAAAGTTGTTATGGCGAATTTTATCACTAATTATAAGTGATACGTTAATTTGTGCCGATAATTTTTGTAGATATAAATAACTTAAATTTTTGATATTTTTACTCACTTCATCATTTTCAAATCTAACTCCTAAATTATTAAGACACTTCTTAAGTAACCACGGAACTGATTCACTGTCCATGTCTTCATCATCAGGATCCGAAAATTCGGCATAATCTATTCCGACCGTATTTTTTTCAGTATCAGAATCACGTAACGGTGGGTTAGTTTCAGTGTTCAATTTTTTTCTCAACATTATATCTTTAGTTTCTGGCACAAACGGTTCTGACGCCAAGATGCACCCTAATGCTATTAGGGCAGTTACTTGAACAGAAGCATCTAAAATAAATTTGTATTATTGAGTGATTAAGTTATTAAGCATGGAGTGGGGAATGGTTCGGTTTTGGGACCAATAATTCTTACATTATACATTAATGATCTCTGATTTCATTTTACTCAGCCATACATTTTTGGAGAGAATGTTGTGGAGGGAGAGCATGACTAAGTGTCATTTGTGAAGGTTAACCCAAATAGAGGTGACAGAACGCACTAAATGTGTAAAAAAACTGCATCCTTTTATTATTTACAACATTATTATTTGTGATTAATTATCGATTATCGCGAGAATCTACGAATTAAGGAAAATCATATATGCACGCCATTTGCCGTCAATGGTATTAGGAATATGGGTCATCACATTTGACATTTTTTTATTTTCTAAAAACTACTTTTCAAAGTCAAATATACACATTGAGAAAAGTCTATTCGAGCCATGCGATTTACACAAGTGCGACAAGGATAATATGAGAAAAACACTTGAAAGAGAGAGAAGAATAATTGTGCGCAGTCAGCTGTTGCAAATGTATTTAACTGTAAAAGTTATTCCCAATTTTTGTCGGCAACAATGTATTAAACGTTAAATGCAAAATAAGATAATTATTCCTTAGAAAGTACCAAACATTTTAAACTGGCAACGCTGCTTTCATATCATATTGGTAGCTAGAACTAAAAACACGCCCATCGCTGACTGCGAACAATTATTCTTCTCTCTCTCTCAAGTAGTTTTGCTCATATTTTCCTTGTCGTACTTGTGTTAATCGTATGTCTCGAAAAGACTTTTCGCGATCTGTATCTTCTTGATATACCTACTGAGAAAATGAAAATCAAATTATTGAGATCATTTACATAATATCTATCTAATTCTTACCTTTGTGGTATATAAACGGCTTGACGTTTCTTACAATCTTGGTAACAAGTCCTCGAGGCATTTTGTGATAAGGAGTAGCTTGCACTAACGCACCCATACATTTTAAAAGTTGTGTTAAAACTGGTACTGAAGTTTCCACAAGAGCGAAACATAATCCTTTATGTAATTCTTTAATCATTAAACCTAATATCACTGAAAATGGTGTAAATGACGTACTTTTATCACTAAAACCAAAAAAAAATGTATTAACATTTATTTAGAGCTTTTTTAATCACATATTTGTACCTATTTTCGGCTTGAGATAAATATAATTTAGACGAAGTCAATAGAAGTAAAAGAACATTAAGTGCTGCCATTCTGCATCGCGACGAAGAATCTTTCAATATACATGCAACCAAATTGTGAGGTCCTGAAACAATGCCTTCTGGTATAAAACTAGTCCAGTAAGAGAATATTGTATACTTCTCGGTATTCTAGAATGGTAATTAAAACATACAAATTCAATTTATACAGTGTTATGCTGTTATATACTTTATATAGTTGGGACATTTGAACTACTTGAACATGGAACATTTAGGAATTTAGAAAAGCTTATAGCAAAATAACCATAAAAGCTCTAACAAATCCGTATATTTATTCTTTAAATGACCAGGGTAAGCACATTAAAAGTAATAAAATCATTGTCATTGATTCATAATACTTATGTAATCTTTCAAATGATTGGAAATCTAGATAAATACAAATCAATCTAATAAGAACATGTTGAAAATGAAGGTTTGGAGAAAGCTGAATGAAATTTCATTGTGTGATTAAAAATTTCACTACCTATAATAACACGAAGCACCACTAGTGCAAACTGAGACAAGAAAATAAATTAAAACAAATTTAAATCGGATTGACTTAGTATTTTCTAAATCTTTCAATGGGCGTGTATGTTGGAGCAGATCTGATTGAGTAGTCCGCCACAGCTCAAATGAGAAATACACATACAAAAGATGGAAACAGTTTCATCTCTGGTTAAGTTGTGGCACTGATGCCGGCATTCGCGATACAGAATGATTGGATCAAAGCGCTAATAGTTGAAAGTTGCAGTTTTATATACATAAGAACAATAAGTACATTGTGGTGAAATTTATGTTTAATATCTATCTTATTATTACAATATTTTTATTATTTTAGGGTTCGTTATCCAAAGATAAAACACTTGTCAATCCCACTCAATCACTTTCACTTCTTCCATTTCTCTCCACCCAACCTTCAATTTTGACAAACATGCCAATTGATTTTTAAAAATGTCATTCATAAAATTTTGATTTTTACAATAAATGCGGTGATAATTTTATTGATTAAAATTTCATCTCAACATATACAGGGTGTCCCATAACTAATGGAAAATATAAGAACTGTAGAAAGGGGTGATAAAAATAAGTCGTTTGATACAAACATGCACTAGTAAAATGTTAATAGTAAGCGAGATATGGGGCGTTAAAGTTGACAAAATATTTTTGAAAATTCGTAATATTTAGAAAACAACTAAATCTATTGGTCTCAAAATTGGTACACTATGGTTTTTAATGGTAATAAGCATGATATTGCCTTAATTTTTAATAATACTTCTAGATGGCGCTGGTTACACAGTTAAAATTTGATAGATCAGCGGTATTTTTTCCCCCTGTATAATGTGCATTTTATTACAAAATAATAAGAACTGCATCATTTTGGAACAAAAAAGGTATACTTGTTCAATTCCCATATTTTAAGTCGTTTTCAAGATAGGCCATTACCAGATATCACTATTGAAAAGATTAGTAGAGGAAAAAGTTATACCTACACGTAAATTTAGAAGAGATATTTATTCCAAAAACCAAGGGATTTGTGGATGTAACAAAATGAGGCTTTATATTGTTTTCCCTGTTTATTTTTTGATAGCGGTAAAGCTTAGACGGAAATTGGAGTCACGGATCTAGAGTATTTGAGTTTGAAAATAAAAAGACGAAAATTCTAAAAGCCATCTTCATAATAGTATGGAATTTGTGTTACGAGGGTCAACTAATATTATGGCTCATTTAGATTCGGCTGATTGATTAAATATACAGAAACATAATGAAAACGTGTTGACGTGTTGAAGAATCGAAATATTTTATTAAAAATTATTAATTGTGTTAAATTTTGTGGATTGTTGTCGTTGGTTAAGATATTTTGGGCAGTTTTGCAGTCTATGATCCATTGTTAGAATTGTATTGCATATTTTTCATAAGGCGAATTTTGTCTTATCAGCTTAAAGGAGGATGTAAGATGTGTGTGTCCAATCCTAATTCCCCACAACTTTCAATATCTTCCAACAACAGAAATGAGAATGTTTCACCATTATTAGATAAATTTTGGTACATTTTATTAATTTGCTTACCTTAATAACATTATAAAATAAGTTACATGCAGCTTGTCTGACTTTGCCTTGTACTTGAATGAACTTGGTAGATTTACTGATTTCATTGTCCGAGAAATCTGAATCACTAGTTTTAAATCTATTTTTCAAACTAACTACACTGAAATAATTATATTAAAAATTTCAAATCAAATAATTCAACATAAAGTTGGATAAGTAGAACTTACTTTATGCCACTATCTGAATTATAATCTAAAGACGTTGTAGCAGGACAGTATCCTGAATTTTTTGTATCAAACATGATTTCTTCATTTGGATCCTTTTTGTCTTTCTTAGGTCCAGCAGATCTGTGTTTCCTTTGTTTGGTAAGCTAAAAATACAAAATATGTTTAACTTGAATTGATTTTTGGATAAAAAAATTTCTTCTCACTACTGTAACTTTGGTTTTGAAATGTCTCACTAGAAAAACAATCTAGAACTGGGACAGACAAAAAGGTTAATCTAAAACTCTGAGAATGGCTAATATGCTGTTAGAATAAAGTGAAGCAGTCCCAATATAATGAAAACTATCAAATACTTGAAGCTTTCTTGGATGTAATTAAGTTAAACAGAGAAATTTTTGGGGTAACTCAAGAAAATTAAATACATATCTAAATCTAGGAAAATGGCATATTAATTCTAGAACATGTAGAATAATTTGTAACTAATTTATAATGTGACATTATCACCACCCAGGTATATTACAAAAATAAAATGAATATCTATACTTACTTTGCCTCCTTTCTTTTCTCTAACAATATTAGGTGTCTCGGGTATACTTAAAGTTGAAGGCATCAATTTTTGTGGTGGCATGTACTCAATTCCTTTGATTCCATACACCATAAATGTTTTAATGATTCCTAAAATCGTTCCCAATTCTCGGCTTAGGTAATCAGAGCACTGTATCACTATATTTTGGAGCCCATAGAGACATACTTGTAAGATCTAAAATGTTACATTAATATTGAACTTTTTAAATAATCTTTAGGCTCAAAGAAAATTGCCAATAGCTCATTTTAGATATAAAATATAAATAATTTTAGATTCACCCTGGTGGTTGTAGATGCAAGTCATGGATTCAACTAAGCTATCAGTACAGCCTGCACAATACCCACCATAAGATAAAGTATTACCTCAAATGTAGCAACTTTATTTCTTGTCAGCTCAATGGATACATCTTCTCAGAGAAGAAATGCAAGTTTATGAGACAAAGGAGAAGTAAAATATATTTAAAAAAAATTGGTGAAAATACATTAAGCAATTTCAACATTCCACATTACAATACTTATAATAAAGTGAATCTAGAAGCTGTTAAGCACAGTTTTTTAAGATACATTGCATGTTTACCATCATTATGATATATATATAGCTACAAATATTTACAAGTTTAATAACAATTATTACTATGTTCAAATTAGATTTTATGGTAGAAATGAGTAGCTTTCAGAAACTGTAAGACTTTAGTAAGGACTCTATATTTTGTGACTATATCTTACGGTTTATTTTGAACCATCTTACGCTTTGTCAACAACAAGTTTTAAATTTTAAGACAATAAAGTATTTTCTTTGCTCTCTCAAAACATAAGAGAGGACTGTCTTTATTAAATATGCTCTTATACCCTCCAACCTCAAACAAATATGTACAATATCTTGATAGAAGAATTTTATAAAGAATTATGTATACATGTCTTGCACAAATATTCATTTAACCACAAATTTATTCAGATCAATACTTTCACTTAGGTACCAAATTTGACTTAGTTTACAGTTATCAACAAATCTGTGAAAAATATATTATACAAACCTTTACATGTACTAGATCTTCAATTATTGTTTGTTTATTCAAATGAAATACAAAAATCTCTGCACATTTTTCTAAATAAGATTGATGATTGTTAGGTTTTTCAGTAGGTACAGATGTGCAAGCTTCAAGGCACTTTAGTGCAATCAGTAAAACTTCAGGAGACCATTTCTTTTCTGACTCTTCAATAATTTTCGTAATTTCATACCATATTTTATCTGTTAGCTGGAAAGCAAATCAAATTGATTATAATGTATTTGAATACTATGGGACATACCAAAAGGACTTGATCAATATTTGTTCTCAGCAAAACATCCAAAGCTTGCAGAATATCCAAAATAACATTTTTATTGTGGGATTTAAGGCCACTCAAGCACCAGTTTACAACAACCACCAAAGTTCTTCCTTCAATAGGAATACTTTGTAGGTTCACAAGATTCCATAATAATTTACTGCACTTCTGAACTAAGATATCATCATCAGTTGAAATAAAGTTACAGCATTGATTCACCAATAGTACTGCTTTCTGAAATAAAGAAGAATTGACATAAATAGCATGTATGTAACCCCAATGTTACTGCATGTTCATTATTACAAACATATTTTATTGTATTGCATTTTCTTAGAGTAACTATATTACAGAATCAGAATATATTGTAAACTACTTTAACCTTTATTGTAGTAATTGGTAAAGGTTAATTAAAAGTAAAATAAACACTTACTACAATTAGTTTTAATTTTGGCTAATGATTTGTAAAAAATAACAGACCAAAATAAAATATATGTGGTTATAACATAACTTACTATGGGATTTGTCACAACTGTATATCTATAATTCAATGCGTTTAAATCATCTAGTGTTTTGCTTAATATTTTACGATCTCCTTCGGTTCGCCCATGAAGAAGATTTGTTATTCTTGACGATAAGTTATTGAAAATTTCTGAACTGTCAACATTGGTAGCCATTCCAAATCCAAAAGTGACAAGAAAACTCTCCATGAGAAAACTGACAAGCAGAAACAGACTATTCCAAGCAGTAGTACCAATTACCATTTAAGCTACTGCGAACTCTTCTCATATGTAGCAAACATTTGAAAAAATACTGAGTTCCAGTTATCATATTTGATTGCATATATTTAAATTCAACTTATTATTCAGCTAATTGAATCTTGAGCCATTGATTTTTTATTTTTTAACCATTTGACATATATTATTAGGTCAGTCTTTGAGCAAATAATATAAAATGTGATTTCTTAACTACTATAGGCTGTTCATTCCTCATTTGCTGTGGATCACTCTGCTGTGTTTCCTGTTTCCTCCATAGATAATTATGATTTTTGTGCGTTTTTCCATCTCTTGTTCAGCGGATTTTTTTTCGGAATTTTTATTTTCCAATAATCCCAATAATGTTATTAAATGAATGCAATATTATGGTGGGAGTGGGGAGTTTCTATAAAAAATAGTTGCAAAATCCATGAAAATTAAGAAACTGTGAGGCTTTACCACAAAATTATTAAGAAATGAATCTATACCTTTCCTTGATATTCTCATTTTTTTATCCATCACACTTTGTATTATAAGAACTGGACTATTGTATAACAGTAGGGAAAGATTGTTTTAGCGTTGGTAGCATTGATTTATGCACGTGTGCCGTGATAAAACAGCTGTTTAGTGTCCGCCTGACGAAAATCGTCGAATTGGTTCGTCGGAAAATGCGAGCTCGCTACCAAAAATCAGTCGGTGTTCAATATTCGTGGGATCTGTGTCGTATAAACGTCAAAATTCTTCATGATCCAGGGTCGGAACTTTAAAAATTTGAATGTGGTAGACTTGCAGCTGACTTTGAGTCATTTATTATGTCATTTTGTAGCCGTGTTATAAGAATGACCGGTTGTCGGGTGTGATTGTGGTGGTGAAAGTGAGGGTGGAAATATAATGTATTTTTGAGCTGAAAAGTGAAGTGAAACTGCAAAATGGCGGACCTGGAAGCTGTATTAGCTGATGTCAGCTATCTTATGGCTATGGAAAAAAGTAAATGCACCCCAGCTGCAAGGGCCAGCAAAAAAATCGTTCTACCAGATCCCAGGTGAGTCCCTAGGGTCAATCACCCTTTTATTGACAGATGGTAATTCACAACAAAAATGGTTCTGTAGTGGTTCCTTTCCTATTACCTACTTGTAAAATATTTTCAATAAAATTATTTTTAAAATTACTAAAATTTATATTCGTTTTATAAGAAAAATCGATAACAACGTCTTGTTGTCAATTTCAAAAAGTAGGTAATCGTTTCAGTAGCCGGTAATAATTGGGGTCAGTCAAGAATCTAGGTACTTACTCACCTTTTACCAATAAAGTAAATATAATTAAAAACAAACAAATCATGTTGGATGGGTTTTGTTATTTTGAAACCTGTTTTTAAGACGAACGGTTTTTTTGTGCTAGTTTGGTAATTTGAAGGTTTTGATGGGTTTTTAATCGAAAATAATAATTTTTCTCATTGATTATTTTCTTATTGTATACATTTGTGTTTAAACACACAAGTGGACTAAAAATAGTGATATATGTATTCCCTTCGTTAATGAACCGTATGCCTCTAAAGTTAAAAACGAGGTTAAAAATTACTTGATCTAGGTATCAGTTTCTATTTTATATTTAATCGAGGGGTAAACCACTGAAGAAAATAGTGTACAAATTAGAGAAAATGCATTGTAAATGTAAAAAATACTCTAAAAAATACAAGTATGATTAGAAAATACTTCTGAAAATAGAGATAATATAATGGAAAATTAATCGGAAAAGTATAGGTATAGGAAAGATATAGGTAGTACGTATGTGAACTTAGCGTCTCATATCGCAGCGTCTCATAATTTGAAAAGAGTTCTTACAGCGTCCAACATAGTTCTAGAGTTCCTGATACATTATATTAATAGTTCTGTTGAATTAAGTACCGAAAACGGCTTTCAAAAAAATGAGACGCTGACGACCGGAAGTTAGCGTCCCAAAGTATAAAATCAAAAAAATCGAGCAGAAACGGTTATTCAAAGTATA
>CAJUYI010005489.1:0-15643 GCA_910591695.1 Galerucella pusilla
AATGTGGGCAATACGCCAACATTTAGAACATTGAGAGGGGAATCATCTATAGATGTAACTCTCTGTACTTTACGAGTCGGGGAGATGATAAGGCATTGGCATGTATCGGATGAACCGTCGCTGTCTGACCATGCCCATATATACTTTGAAATAGATGTAGAAAAAACGGCTATTAGAACATACAGGGATCCTAAGAGTACCGATTGGGTATCATACAAAGAGGACCTGCTTTCTAAAATCCGCACACACCACGGCAGACCTAAAACTGCCGAGGGGATAGAAGGTACAGCTACATGGCTGCAACAGACCATAGTGACCTCCTATCACAATAACTGTCCGATACGGGAAAGTTGCTCTCCCAGACAAGTTATCTGGTGGAATAAAGAGCTGACTAGCCTAAGGAAAGAAACAAGACGTCTTTTTAATAAAGCGAAAAAAACAGGCAACTGGGGAGCATATAAGGCTAAACTAGGTGCGTATAATGAAAAAATAAAAGAATCAAAGAAAAAGTCCTGGAGGGAATTCTGTGAGGACATACAAAGTGTCCCTGACAGGGTCAGAATTAACAGAATTCTCAAGAGGGACACTTCTAATAATGTAAGATCTATCCAGTTGCCGAGTGGAGGGTACACAAAGACTGAGGAGGAAGCTTTAGAGCACCTTCTTGGTGTGCACTTTCCGGGCTCGGCAAGGATAGATTCGAGCGATGATAACAGGCCAGTAGTCAAAACGAGGGCTACCAAAGAGGACTGGAAGATAACAAATGAGATTTTCAGACCACATCTTATTAGATGGGCTGTAGACTCATTTGACCCCTACAAAACCCCAGGACCAGATGGCATATTTCCCAAGCTTCTTCAAGAGGGGATTGACATCATCATGGGTCCTTTAGTTTTGTTATTACGCAGTAGCCATGCTTTAGGGTATATACCAACTGCATGGAGAGAGTCAAGGGTGGTGTTTATTCCCAAACCAGGGAAAGAAACTCACACCCAGGCCAAATCCTACAGACCAATCAGTCTGACATCATTCATGGTGAAAACCATGGAGAAAGTAATACAGATGCATCTGCAAGAAGGAGTGCTTAAGAGCATCCCTCTACACACACTGCAATGGGCTTATCAGGCAGGGAAATCAGGAGAAGCTGCTCTGCATAATTTGGTCTCGAGACTTGAAAGGAGCCTGAACCAAAAAGAATTTGCCCTAGCAGCATTTTTAGACATCGAAGGTGCTTTTGATAACACTTCGATGTCATCAATAAACAAATCCCTCGAAAAGAGAGGGACAAACAACACCACATGCAGATGGATAAGATCCATGCTTGAACATAGGAGAATATCGGCACATATGCATGATACAACGTACACCGTCAGGACAACTAAAGGGTGTCCTCAAGGTGGAGTACTTTCACCACTACTGTGGAATTTAATTGTGGATGACTTGATCTGCACACTAAATGATCAAGGCATATGGACGCAGGGCTTCGCGGATGACCTTGTGATTGTCACCCAGGGAAAATTCCCAGAGACGGTCGCAAATGTCTTACAAGAAGCACTGCGAATTGTGGAAGACTGGTGCCTTAAAGAGGACCTAACAGTCAATCCAAAAAAAACCAAACTAGTTGCTTTTACGAATAGAAGGGCTCTTCCAGAGGGCAGGGTACAACTGTTCGGAGAAGCACTCGAAATATCCAAAGAGGTGAAATACCTGGGAGTGACCCTCGACTCTAAATTGAATTGGAGGGCACACCTGGAAAGAACTACTACCAGGGCAACCAGACTATTTTGGCAATGCAGAAGAGTTATGGGAAAAAACCTGGGGAATAAGACCTGAGGTGGTACACTGGCTTTACACAACAGTGATTAGGCCTATGGTCACCTATGGAACGGTAGTCTGGTGGAGAAGGACAGAAGTGTCCTCAGTAGAGAACAAATTGGCTACAATCCAAAGACAAGCTCTCCTCGGTATTACCGGGGCAATGAACAGCACGGGCACGTCATCAATGGAAGCCCTTATAGGCCTCCCTCCTCTGGAACTTTTTGTTAGGGCAGAGGCGATGATGGCGATTCTTAGACTGAAATCGGGAGGCATGTGGACCCCGAACAATGTACGTGGGGGACATACCGATATAACTGGGACAATACTAGACGAACCAAACTTTCAGATGGGTCTGGATAGTATGATACCAGAGAATATATTCACTGAGCGAGTGAATATTATCATTCCATCTAGGCAACAGGTGATGCACTCGGGAAATCCCGGGGATATCAGCTGGTTCACTGATGGATCTAAAACTAACCATGGCACTGGGGCTGGTATAAATGGACCTAGGAAGAAAATGTTCTTCAGCCTTGGTAGATACACGTCTGTATTCCAGGCAGAAACATTTGCTGCTATAGCCTGTATTGATGAAAATATCAAGAGGGGTTATACCGGACACAGAATAAAAATATTCACTGATAGCCAGGCATTGCTGAAGGCTATCAGCAATCCTACCACGAAATCTAGACTGGTTAAAAACTGCAAAGAGTCCCTTAATAAGCTGGCAAGAGACAACACAGTGTCTCTAGTATGGGTGCCGGGACATGAAGGGACTGCTGGTAATGAATTGGCGGACCAGCTAGCTAAACAAGGCTCTAAAGGAGACTTTATAGGTCCGGAACCGTTCTGTGGAATCACAAAGGATTACATAAGAGGGGAAATCCGGAACTGGCTAGACAAAGAACACCAAATTAAATGGAGGTTGACAGAAGGTCATCTTCACACAAAAAGTCTACTGAAAAAGGTAAACAAAGAACTCTCAACCAGTTTATTGAAACTGAGCAAGAGACACTTGAAGACAGTAACCGACCTGGTTACTGGACATTGCACTCTAAGGAAACATTTGTACAGAATGGGAATAGTCAGTGAACCTTTCTGTAGGAAGTGCGAACTAAGGGATGAAACACCTATTCATATATTCTGCTCATGTAAGAACTTAGAAGGACTCAGACAGAAGCATTTTGGAAAGGAAACTATACAACCATCAGAACTACTTAAAATCCCACCAAATAAGCTAGTGGCCTATATAAAGGACACGAAACTTTTGGAGTGGAAGTAGATAACATTGGGAATGGTACAATGACTTAGGTCAAGTGCCCGGGCTGTTGAGCACAACCCAAACGTTTGAATGAATGAAAATAAACTGTAATAAAAATCAGTTGCATATATAGGGATTGTTGATGATATACTCCCTGGAATTATATCCAATTTCCAGCCGTCAATGCTCATAACCTAGAAACATCATGCACGACAAATATTTAGGAACATTTGAAGCCAAACCACGTGAAACGTAGAAATTACACCTTCAACAATGCTAGCAGCTTTGAAATCTGATGAGATATAAATGATAATTGTACACGAAGAAAAATAAAGAATCACCGGTTATATCAACGTTGAAAATTTCATTAGTGTTGGTTGTTACGCTTGTACACTTTGATTTTGTTAAATACTTGTTGCTTTGTAATAATAGTATCTGCATATTCCGACCATTACGCGTTACAACGTGTTATGCACTGCGGTGAGCTAATCAACGATTATATTATAATCGTCTGCCTTTATTACAACTAAAATTCCAGTTTTTGCGCCGGGTTGTAATGTTAAATTAGCTTTGTTAATTGAAATATTTGACACGGATTTTGATGCCTTTCGAAATTCGTTTAGACATTAGATTGGAGATCTACAAACTTTGTTATGTTGTTAATGACTTTTCAGTTTTAATGACACTTGACACAAAACAGTCTAACCTATAGAAGTGAAAGTCCAATAGGATAACCTAGAATGAAAAAATGAGGTGTCAAACCCATCCACCTGAAGCGCTAGTTGCAATTGAGTTGTCGGAATAGGCAAGGCAGCTGAGGCCGAAAAACAGACTAAGGGAAGAAGAATTTCAGCGATCGCAGTAGATGGGTTCAAAACTATTTTATAACGCTTTTTTGTAATGAAAGTTTTTTTTTGAATGACTAATGCCCGATTTCACTAACCATTTCCTAAAGTCAGGTAATACCTAAAAGGAATTTAGGAATTCCTAAATGCAATTTACATTTTACCACGCGCTAAGTAATGCCTAAGAGTGATAATATTACGTTATTTCCCATCACTTTTTGATCAATCCTGAAAGGATTGCAGGAACAGCTTTGCGAGAGAGGTCCCTTATTGTCCCAATAACAATATATTGTGGTTCAAAATATCTGTTGCAAACTTTGTAGGATTTATAAATCTGTTCAGCGCCTAATTCCTTTAGTTTTAGATTGCGAATAAAGGCAACCCATTCATTCAACAACAAAGGGTCATGTTTGGGAAACCTTTGTCGTTTTGATGCAATGTCAGTACACCCAGGAACGCAACACTTCACACCAATCATTATAAATATTATGAATTATCACACTTGATAAGACTTACAATACCTAATTTAAACACAAATAACAGCAGCAAATGGCAAAAGGAAACAATCTATGAAAGACAATGATGACAACTATATGACAGATATCTTCTGTATGTTGCTTGTGGTATATTATTCATTCTTTTTTTAATTTCTTGGGAAATTAAACCACAATATTAATATTAATTTCTACTTATTTTTTCTTGACAACGGTAGCTGGAACGTTGAAATAAAGAATTTAAAAATATTGTGGTTTAATTTCCAAAGAAATTAAAAAAAGAATATGACAGCTTTGATGAATTTTAAAATCTTTTCTTCTTTTCGTGCTAAAGGCCTTAGCTACCAGGCCTGTTTCGACAACTCAATTGCAACTAGCGCTTCAGGTGGATGGGTTTGAAACCTTATTTTTGTATTCAAGGTCATCCTATAAACTTTCACTTCTATAGGTTAGACTGTTTTGTGACACTTGACACAAGCTTACCATTGCGCTTCCCTGTCATGAGTAATTGTTAAATGCAATGTTAGATACGAATTGTCTTGTTAAGAATGCTACATTATAACATAGGAATGCAAAATCAAACAAGAAACGAAAGAAGAGAACATTTTATCATTTTCTACATACGATCACTACCCCACCTTATGTACTTTGGTTACAGTTTCTAGTTTTAGTTACAGCACAATTTGGCACTAACACAAACTATTAACACAGCTTACAACTTGAAGTTGATTCGTATTAAAAAGTTTTAAGCTGACAGGTCAACGAGCCCATCTTTATTCTAGTATGTGATATCATGCGCACGGCAAACCAGATCTAACTGGAATACTGACATATTCCGAGTATATGTGGAACGTGTTTTTAAATGAAAACGCATAAAATGTATTCTATATATTATAATAAAGTAATATAATTCAAAATGAACGCAAATATTTACGAATGATGTTTAAAATTGGTTACTTATTTATATTAATAGATTTAATTTATTGAATGCCGAGTTTATATTTAGATTCTCTTTGTTGCACTGGGTGTTTAATAATACTATGTTTCCCTTTAATGTTTCTAATTTTCCTCTAAATATATTGTTTTTAGTTGAAGCTAAAAATAGTTGTTAGTGTTCTTTAAATAAATACACATACACATAACTTTTCGTCACAGATCCTGCATTCGAACAATAAATTCAGAAAGATTTTCAGAAAATGTAAGGATACACTCTTTTTCGATATGCTTTTATCTGCAAAAGCATAGCGAATTCCCCACGAACAGCAGACAGAATAAGTTCGTGAAGTTACAAAAAGGAATCTTCAATTTCTATTCGGTTATCGATGATCTAATTTTGATATTAAAAAAGTTATTATACCGGCTTTACAAAAAGGAATTTTTTTTTATTTTTGTGCGATTCATAAAAACTGGCAGGCTAGGCACACATACCAACTTTGTACAAAATCGTCGATCGAAAATTTCAATTTGGTTATAATGGATAACAAAAAAAATTTCGTTTCAAACAATGTAACAACTTCTTGTCAACTGAGCTCTTTGTAAAGGTCATTAATTCGAAAAGAAAACTTTGTGGCTAAAAGAGATGCTGGAAATAAAAATTTATTGTACGATCGCTTATTTTCTTTATTCTTCTATCTCTTTATGTTACGATGATAGAAAAGGCCTTTAGTTACGGTTAGGAAATTTCTGAGGCTTTAGTCGATGTTTATGTTTTCCTATCTGGAGTTGTCTTTATAAATAAACGAAAAGTCGAAGTGAAACTTTTTGATATAATTCATAAATCCACAGTAGCTGTACAGTGGAGCTTCAAAGTAACGGATAAATACAGTTTTTAAGAAATTATGAACTCAAATTGATAAGTTTGCAAACTTTTCCTCTACTGTAAGAGACTACTAAATCTACTGTTGTACTTTTTATGGAATAAAATAGTTCGTTATGAAACTGGAGTTTCCCTAACAGGTTTTTACGACTTCATCTCATGTCGATTCAGGATATTAAAAGAGAAATTATAGAAATCTAGTACGCTCCTGAAGTCGATTACTTTCGGGTTTCTTGATTTCTTCTTTAGTTTAGTTCTATGAAACGACTCTAGCGAGTGGTATTTTATACAACGGAAAAGGGCCATTTCGTGTATGGCTTCTTATAGGTTAACCTTTTTCAGTTCAGATATCAGACTGCTCTCGAATTAATATGAAATATTTCGATTTTTTTTATAGTTTTTATGGACGTATAAAGAAAAATGTGCAGTTTACGATTATCAAAAGTTGGAAGTTTTCCACAACTTTTTCAAAATCATTTATTATAAAAAAGGGTACTACTACCACAAATGTAGCTTTATCAAACGAATTTTCGTTTGATAAAGCTACTGTGTTAGCGAAACGCGTCACTTTATGTTTAAATACAATGTAGATTTAACAAAATAAAATTGTTTGATTTCATAACTTACTATGGATCTACATCAAGTAATAGCCTCATCTATTCAATTTTTCAAGGTAATATTAGTTCCAAATGTTTACATCAGATTCAAATGCACATGCACTTCAGTGGTAAAAAAAGCGATATTTGTAAGAGCTGATCCAGACTTTGCATCAAATAAAATAATTTCTTTCAAAACATATAATATACGCCAATTTAGTTGATGATCTACTGAAAAAGATTATCTGTTTTTTGGAAAAAAGCAGTATTTAATAAAATTTTATTTGTGAAGAACTGACCCATTATTTTATTAAATAATTTTGAACATTAATAACACTACAAGCTATAAGAACAATATTATTTAGGTACGTATTTAAAAAAATTTAGATTAATACAAGCGTGTGGTTTTCAATAACCCCTTCAATATGGATTCACAACGTATTTTATAAGGAAATTTATAACGATTCTGATTGAAGAAAAATGAAATCCTAAAAATACACAAACAAAGTATTTTTTGACTTATCAGTGAATGCTTTGAGTCTTTTTATGCTTTTCTGCCATTGCTTTCGTTTTTTTGCATCCTTATTAATAGAAATAGATGTTTTGATCGTAGAACTTTGACATTCTGGAATCGCACAATAAAAATTATAGCTTTTTTTACTCTGGTTCATTGTGTCGAATAGTTTAAATTATTTATAAACGTTCTTATTTCACAAACATAACACTGTTTAGAGTTTGCTAAAACGTATAATAAAAAATAATAAGCATATATAAGTATAAGTAAAATAATAAAAATTATGTAAATGAGCCCATTGAGATACCAGCCAGCTCTGTTTGAACCACGCTGGTATTGTTTCCCATTCCCGACTTAATCCTAAGACTTAGTGCTCTGGAGTAAACTCCATATCCTGAGCCTTAGTAAATCTACAATTAACCCATATATATTTTTACCACATTAAGCTATTTTTGATAATAGAGAACAAGTAGCGAAAAAATCATAAAACTTGGCTTAAGCGGCTTCGAAAACAACAAAAAATAACTAAAAAATTACTGGGTGGATCAATTAGAAGTGAAGCGACTTTACAAGGAGTCAATCGGAGTTAAAGTAATCAAAAATGACAAAAGCACTAAAAAAATTACCGAAATCACTGAAAAAAACGCCGAAAAATGGATAACATTAAAAATCCCATTAGAATAAATCAGTTCAGTTCCATCCAAAAGCTTCATTTCGAGCACGTAGCAAAATACATTATTCCAACGGTATCAAAAACATAAATTATTTCAAAAAAATTATTTATCTGAAAAAATATTTTATTATCTAGTCTACCATATTTCCTCTACACGAACAGCATAAAATGAAAATGTCCGCCAACATTAATTCCGTTGGAAAACGTGCAAGGCAAAAAGGTTTTCCTTGCGGTGGGATCACAGAAGTTATCCTTCGGGACCGACAAAAGGAAAAGAATTACGAATTATATGAAGAAAAACGATATGACATCCAAACATGTGAAATTGTAAGATATCAAATTCGTAAATAAGAATTTGTAGCCTAAATTTTTGTATATAAAAACACTCTGTTAAGTGAAGCATCGATTTATAGGCTTCAAGCTAGACACCTCCTGTCTGCAGACAGGAGAAATAAAAGATTTCATTTAATACAAATTTCTATGGAGTTTTACCATAAATCTTCAAAGTTAGGTCTGATTTTAGGTAATTCTAGCTGTCACCGACAATAAAATATCACCTTTCTCTTATTCTTTTACGTTTGCTAAAGAAAACTGACCCATTTCCTGATCCATATCTACACCCTTCGTTTCACTCACCACCACCGTGACATTATAATCAATCAAGAGATTTCCAAGCTCGTTCTTTTATATGGGTTTCAATCAAGATGATTCAGTGCAGTAGTAGGATTTTCCTTCAAACAAACTACAAAAATTATAACTTTTATCATCCAGCCGGACACACAGAATACAATTTCATTGCCAGAAGAGTTGTATTCAGACAATTTCAACTAAAGGCCGCTTGAAAAAGTGCAATATTTGATTTGCTCTTTCAACCCACTACTACTACTACTACTACTAAATGTGCAGGTGAGCCTTGTCCTGGACAACTCAAGCCAAAGTTCCGACACTGAGGCCACTGGCGGGCCCATTGTGCCATTCCTGCTACCTAGACATCCATGAAATCGAGCCCTTCAATAAAGGCCACAACCTTTTTCAATGCATGTCTGCTTGTGTCTCCAGGGGCCATAACAGGGACTCCGAAGATTCGCCTGCGTAGTACAGCCCAGTGTGGACACTCTAAGAGAACATGGACTGAAGTTTCGTCAGTCATGCCGCAACCCCTACATAGGGAACTTTCCTCTACTCCTAAATTGTGGAGGTGTTTCCTCATACAGCAGTTCCCCGTTAGGAGTCCTGCTATCTTCCTTAGCCTACTCCTTGGTAGTTCATTGGCTGCCCTGGCATGTCCATCAGTCCATCCCTTCAGTAGAAGTTTGGATTGTCTAGGACCCTGCAGAGCACTCCAATGAGCGAGGTGCTGATTCCTCAGCCACTTCTTCGTCTCCTTGCGTATTTTTTGTTTTGTTAGGCCCAGGGTCGGGCCCGGGCCGCAGAAAGGAGCTGCCGCCCCAGAGTGGGCTGGAATCCATTCTAGCCGCACCACGTTCCGCCTTGCAAAGCAAGTCGTTCTCGACATTCGTTAGCAAGTCCTGAGTTGCTGGTATACCCACTCAGGGCTTTCAACCCAACTAATCTAAGAAAGAAAAAAGTGTATAATAACCTCAAAGAATAATTTATTGAAACTTGCAGGAAACGCTTCAGCAGCCCTTACCTATCATCTACCCTAAAGCTCATTTCCAGCCCTTGTGACAAAATACACGATATTGCAATCTATATAAATTGTCTGATATCTTAGATCGTGAAGAATAAATTAAATTGGGCGCCCATGCATCGAACGCAACAAGCTTTCTTGGCGTCAGAAGGAATTTGATACATCATTATATGAAAATATTTCATAACGTGAGATATGAACTTGTTCCGAGAGGGGAAAACAATGTCTTTCGAGATGTATGATAAGGGGAAACACCAGAGGTTGGTAAAATAAAGCATCCATCATAGCAATACAACCGGATTCGACGTTTAGAATACATTTTGGCTTGTTTGATCGTCCAAATTGAAAGGCTCCTTACGTCTATGGTATTATTTTACTTTGAAAGGGATTAATTAATTTGAAGATACAAGTGATACATTGAAATTGTTTGTAGGAGATTGTTTCATCAAGAATTGGTCTACGTATACGGAGAGTTTCTATATTTTGGAGGGTGATTTTTTATTAGAATTTAAGTGCCTCGACAACTATGGTCATTGGCACTATACAAAAGACATACATAAATATACTATCTCAAAACATAAAATATGTAAAATATTATTTTAGTTCATATTTTGTGATAGAGGTTAGTTGTTTTGAGGAATTTCAATGTCTTTGTGAAGTTTGAAAGTTTTTTCAGGTTTGGTCTTAGGTCTAGGCGCTTATATGTAATGGTGTATTCCTGGCAGTCGGTGAGAATATGCTTAACGATTAAAGCACTATTGCAGTGACGGCAGATGGGAAGGTTTTCGGAAGACATCAAGTAACCATGTGTGTATCTTGTATGGTTGATCCGCAATCGTCTAATGACATCAGCTTCTCTCCTGGTTGAGAAATCCAGGGAAATACAGCCGATTAATGGTTGTATTGAAGGGCTATTTTGCTGTTGTGCCAAAAATTTTGCCAGGACTCCTTGACGAACTTTTTGAATAATAGTTTTAGCATGGTGGTCAGCGTTTTCATTGCCAGTAATTCCAATGTGAGATGGGAGCCAGATAAGACAGACTGTTACATCACGAGCTGAGTGTTTAACAGATGTCATGGATGCTTTGAACTATTGGATGGTCAGTAAAGATAGTATTGAGTGAATTAATTGAGGAAAGTGAATCGGTACAAATGGCGTCGCGCTTGACAGGAGAAGAGATTTTTAAATTAAAAGGAGGAGCGTTTAAAAGGGATATTAATTCTCCATTCGGCAATAATATCAATTGTTCATGTCTTAGAAATAAATAAAGTTTGAAATCGTCTAATAAGGAATCGCTCTAGAATTGCAGAAGAATTTGAGGTTAATATTTGGGGGACACGTTGATTACAAAATCTGGTCCTCTTGTCGGAATATCGATAATTCGTTTCATATGATTTATATCTTTTATTCAATTTAATTTTGTTTAATTAAATATCCAATCGATTTTATATAAATGATATATTATTCTATGCTGACGCTTATTATTATAAATTACTTTTTGATTAAAAATACACATTTCAAACAATATAAATGATGTTCTCGAATATTTATAATAGAATGGACTAACTTAACATCACAATAACAATTCTTGTATTAACAGGGGAAAGAGCATTCTATTCTATTACACACAACATTTTTTCTACAATCACCTTCACCTTTTACAATATAACACTTATCCACAAAACTCCAAACCTCTGATACTTCCCAAAACTAGGTTAGGTTAGGTTCTATGTGAGTGGGGCCTTCTCGCCATCTCCACTGCGACCTTCGTTAGGTCTATTGTGGCTCACCGCCAAAATATGTCGGCCAAACATACTAATAAATTCGACTAAAAAGTCTTGAGCACTGTATATGACTGAATAGACAATACAAAACTAACCTATCTGTCTAAATTGTTTGCCCTGCTCGGCCATATTAGGTCACGTGATCTGGATTGCCTAATTCAAGAATCAAATAGAAATTAAATTGAAAATCTCTTTGAATGGAGCATTCAATAAAATGTAAGTTTGATATGCCATTTTTTTAAAACATTCCGTATATTTCAAAATATAGCAAACTACATAATTTAAACAAACTTCCACTCAAGTTTTGTTCCACACTTCACACTGACGTCGTCTAACGTACGTCACTGTATTAACTGACGGTATGAGGTGCTTTCCAGAATTCTATAACACGGGATCTCCATTATGAGCTCAAGAGTCGAGTTATGAAGATACATCAATTTTTATTCCACAGCATCTCCACAATCAAGATTCAGGCCGACGACGAGTAGAGATTTTAATAAACGTCGATGGATAAATTGATACAAATTTACTTGTAAATTTATCAACTTGTGATATTTGCTAAGAAATTTTAGTTTTATGATTATCTTTTGGGACATGCTGTATGTTAATTGAAATGTTACTACTTTTAGAATTATAAATATTTGATTTGATTTCGATGTTAATTATTATTTACGGATAGAATCGATTGTAGAAATGATATTCAATTGTAAAATGATTCATCTACATAAATAGTAATTAGAATCGGTAATGATTAATTAAAAATTAATGATTCTGAGAAAATGTGATTAAAATTAAACTAATAATTAATTTCTATATTCTGGAGATATTTCCATTTTAATCAAAATTTTGGAACACTATAGTACACACTATTCCGTCAATAGAGGAGTTCAGCCTAAGGTCAGTATGGCCAACAAAAAGTGTTTTTTTCTTACAAGAATGATAGTTAAGGTCTACCATTCAAAACATAAGATTTTTGCATGTTTTTTAGTTCGTTAGAGAGAAGAAGAATAATATTTAGTACGGAATCAAGTGAGTATCCAAGAATATGATATTTATGACACTTAATTTTGATTTAATTTCGCGAAAAATTTTCAATGCAGGTAATTAATTAATTAAGCTGCAGAATAACCGACAGTAAATTTAAGTTTTCTGTTAATAATGAAAACTGTTTCAGCCATCCAGCCTAATAACGAAAATTAGAATATGAAAAATATGAAAAATTAAATTACCAACTATAAATTTTCCATCAACTTGAACAGAAAAACGGAATATTTAATGTGATGAATGTTCAAAGTGGCGTTCGTTTTTTAAAATTAAAAGTCTTCAAAGAATCTTTTCACTTTTCAGAACAAGGAAAAACTTCCTTTCTTCATATCATCTAACGACGTAATTCAGGTTGAAAAAAAATCAGGCAATCCATCGACCTGACGACAGATTCTCAGTAAGTTAATTTATTCAGGGATAGAAGGTGACATCGTTATCCATGAAAATTACGCCTCATCGAGGGGTACAAAAAGTTTCGTTTGTGATGGTTTTGCTTTTGTTTGGATCTTTCATAGTATCAAAGAAGACACTTTGAAAGAACATTTATAAAAGAAGTTTAAAGTTGAAGGACCTAAAAATATAAACCTTTTTCTATGTACCTCGTAAATAAATAAGCTGCTGCATTATTTATTGAGTGCCTTCTCTTAACCGTAACTGTAAACTCGCCAAATTCCTGCTAACAAACTTCTCCAAGAAGCTAATTTGTTCAGAAAGGAAACTCGATAGCATTCAAAGATGATACAGATGAAAGTTTTTTTGTTTTATCGCTAAAACTTCTCTTCAAATTACTATCCAATGAAGGAAACGGGGTTTTTTTACTGCATCCAGAAAAAAATTGGTTTTCACTGATTTCACTAATTAAATTTGAATTTGAGTTTATTCCGCAACGTTCTAAAATCAGTTTTCCATCCTAAGGCAAGACTTTAATCTTATACATACACTAAAGTTTTAAGAAAAATAAATCGTAGTTAAACTAGGCAAAGGTGAACAATATACAGATATTAACCCGCAGGGAAACACCTGTAGACGTCCGTGGGCCACAGACATTTCAAACTTGAATAGAAAAACTTATAAAAGTAACGAGAAAAATTGCTATTGGAAGAAAACGCCTAGATTGACCTGAGGGCGAAATACAATCCTAGTTAGTGAGCTCAAGATTAAATGCGCTCGAATAAATTTGCTAAGTTAAGTTCAATCGAGTTTATTTTATCCCCATAATTTGTGGTTTAATTTACGACCTACCTTTTTGTTACAACCTGTATAATGAATTCGATATTCTGATGCAAAAAGGTCAATTTATATTTGACGTTTTCAAAAAATGTCTTGCTTCAATCTTATCCATTTATATAATAGGGTCAATTTAATATTGTTAGCCTTTGAAAAGAAAGTTTTTCTTCCAAAAAGAAAAACATCCTTTTTACAAAACAAGAGCTAACTCCTAAAGTCGGCATCTGATGTAAACTTACAAATTAGGTCTTTTTATGCTGGACCATTTCCGTACCTTTATCCTTGAAATGTAATATACGAATATAAAACTTTTTCATTAGGTACAACATTTGTCAAGTATTCTCCAGGTACGGAAATTTTCACTCGGAAAAAACATTTTCATTTCAAATATTTAAGAATTACTCAATTTTTCATATTATAGTATCAAAACAGCGAAAATGTTTTAATATAAAGTTGTAAAAATAACTTAAAGAAGCAACTAGAAGTTTTTCTTCTCGTGAAGTCGGACAATTCGTCGACACTCGGCAATTTCTACAGGTTCTTATCAACATTATGACAAAATAAACTTCACAATTTCCCGAGCAGAAAGATTGCTGGTATGAATGTTGGGGTGATATTCACTGAGAACTAAAAGATCTATAGTGCCCCCTTACTATTTCTCCCAATATTACATTGGAGATGATTCCGCAAAGGGTTCCGGCCCCTAAAAGGGTGGTTCAGCCCATCTGCCATTGCCTTCTATTCCATTGTGCCCTGGAATCCACAGTAGTGTGACTATATTGGTCTCGCCTAGTTAATTGAGTTTGCCAAGACATTTTGAAACTGACGAGAGCTCAGTGCTTCAATGGCTGCTTGACTATCCGACAGACGGATCAAAAAATGAGATCGGCACCGGAGCGGGCATAAACAGCAAGTCGAGCAAATATGAAGGAATCGTCTCGCTAGGAAAATACGCCTCGGTATTTTAAGCAGAGGTCTATGCAATACTTGCATGTGCAAGAGCAAATAACAGCCTACAACAGCCTACAACAACAGGCAGATCAGGATCTACAGTGACAGTCACGCTGCCCTTAAAGCACTTCAGAGCTCTAAGGTGACATCTCCGCTAGTATGGGAATGCGGCGAAGAACTTAGAAGACTGGCGACTCGGAACAGTGTAACACTGGAGTGGGTCCCAGGTCACAAAGTAATCGCCGGCAATGAAAAAGCTGACGAACTCGCTAGAGCAGGATCGTCATCTCTGATGAACGGACCCGAACCTGCTGTGGGCATCCCCAGATGCTTAACGAGGTCATGGTTAAAAGGGTGGGTGAAAGAACAACACAATAAACACTGGAAGAATACGTCCAGGCAAATACATGGGAAGAAATTCATAAAAGAACTATCAGAAAAAGTAGCGAAAGAACTGCTCTCAATGAGCAGGAACAAACTACGCATCATAACGGAGCTACTTACGGGACACTTTCCCACAAATGAGCACCTAAACAAAATAGGGCTGTGTAACGGAGACCTTACATGCAGAAGATGCAAAAAGGATACCGAATCAGCTTTGAATATACTATGCAACGGTGAGTCGCTGGACCACAGAAGGCAGAATCTTTATGGTAGAACCCAAATGACTCCACTTCTACAACCAACCAGCAAAGAACTTGTATGAGCTTATACAAGAAACGGATTGGCTGAATAGGATGTAGTCAGAACACTAGGAGTATCCACAATAAGCCCAGGAGGCTGAGGTGGTGCCGGCGACCGACGGCTCCTTTGAAAAAATATATTACTTGGGACTTTTTCCAAGCTTTCAGAGTGTTTGGTTTCTGGCCCGTTCACTCCTATCCCAGTTCTTTCTATTGCATTTGAGCCGTCTGTGTACCATTGAATGGCATTCTTCCCTTTCTGGTAATGGTATTTGGTTGCCATTC
>CAJUYI010005491.1:0-15637 GCA_910591695.1 Galerucella pusilla
TTTTGAACTAACAAGACTCAAATCTTCACTACATAACCTTGCTTTGTCTAATCGTTTGTTAGTTCGTTCACCGCGCTTACTCCATTTCCACTCTGTCCAAAAAAAAAAAAAACCAACTCCTTTAGACTCAGACAAAAGAGTAAGAAAGACAAACACTCCATCTAAAAGAAAGAGACACTGAAGGAAGAAGACGCTCTGGATCTCGCTCCACGGTGTAAAAGCAAATATAAAGATGGAGAAAATGACGCGTAACCGTTATTTTTCATACTTCTCTTTCTTATATAATTCCTAACTACTAATAATACTATTAATAAGAGTTGCTGCTGCTAACAATAAAAATTCTGTGTCTATTATTGTCTGATATTAAAAAATTCAAATTCTTTGCTAAAATCTGAAAAGTGACAGGTTACTAATAAAATTATACTGCTTAGTGCGCAAAATCACAACCTAAATAAGTGACTAAAAGATATGGTGTGTTGCAAACATTTTTTTCTTGTCAATATTTTAGTGTCCTAAGTTTAGGATCCTGAAAAATTGACTAAAGCTTGTACTAAATCATTGATAATTACAAAAGGGCAATATGAATTCAATTCTCCAGTCTTTTTTGTGTGAATTTCCCAAGATTTCTATAACTTTCCAAGGTTTTCCATAACTTTTACATGTTTTCCATGACTTTTCCAGGTATTTCATGATTTCTAGTCGATTCCGAACCCTGACATTGGACAAATGTTCACCCCAAACATGATACCTCTTCAGTACCCTTTCCAGAAATATCTAACTACCCGATTATTTGTAAGATATTTGTTCTATTTTCAAAATTGTTCTACTTATTTCATATTCCTCTTGATCCTTTAAATTAATATCGAACAAACATTTCCTGTTGTCAGTGGAACAATGAGGAAATCGAAAAGAGCTTGTTGTCACGAATTGCATTTTTCAATTTCTCGGTTTTCCTTGGGTCGAATTAGATTCTTTATTTTGTTTTCATTGTCGTTCTCGGTCGCCATTCGATATGAATAACTACGTCATATACTTTTGGATTTATTTATGGATCCCTTTTTAAATTAGTACAGTGTGGTGTCCATAATTTCCAGGGTTTTCTGGTAGTTTTTTGGTGAATTGTTGAGAATCTTAATTTTTTAAGGTGAAAATGCATTAATAGTATTGTGAAAATGCAATAAAGATAATTTTTTCTACTTTTTTTTTAATTATTGTGGGTCGATATTTAGCATATTTTAGAAAAATCCTGCATTTTTCTACCTTTTATAAAACAGCTTCAAACAAAGTAATACTACTTTTATTACAAATGAGATTATTCAACCCGATTTGTCACTAGAAACATTTTATTTTATGTCTACATGGATGTTGAACTTTCTTGAAATAGGTTTCCACCCAGACAAGTGTGGAGAAATAAAATAATAGTATCTTGAATTTTACACTCCGGAAAGAATACGTAACGAGTTATTCGTCAAGTTTCACAGCCCTCCGCAGTGGTTTGGACAGTGACTATTTTTTTGGAGTTGTCGTATAAATAACCATATTCTAGAAATATTTTTAAACACTCACTGATATTAAGTTTTTAGCAGAAATAATTTTTTTTGTGAGAGTAGTTAAGTTATGAGAGTGCTGAGTAATTATTACTAGTAATACTGGGTACCCAACAGCGAATTATACAGGACATTATTTTGACATTCATGATGACAGAATATTTCATGACAATCTATTTTTTATTTGTTCAGATGATAATTTTGAATTTCAACTACAAGCTTAGATGTTTTCTAAATTCTTTGGAACATGATTAATGTTTATATTGAAAACGCTATTATTATATAATATGGCAGGTCGATGAAGACGAAAATTGATGTTGTTGGAAATAAACACATTTGGTGTGGAATTTTCTTACCGAATACAACACGAGGCCAAATTAAATTCGAAAAACTTTCCTCGCTCATGAATATTTTTGAAAAATTATCCCTCGTCTTTGGCTCGAGATAATTTTCAAAATATTCATGAGCTCGAAAAAATTTCCGGAAATAATTTGACCTCTAGTGATATTACTAGTGAAAATTCCACACCGAATTCTGTTTGAAAAATCAAATAATTGGAATTTATGTTTCGATTTCCAACAACATAAATTTTTGTCTTCATCAAGTACCAGCAAAAGCATAGAAGGTTTGGTCGAATTTATACGGATTACCAAGACCAAGACCAGGAGCAAGACCTAGACCAAGAGTCTGGGTCTTGCTCTTGCTTTGCTCAAAACTAATGAGGATTTTCACTAGACCAACACCAACAGCTTAGGGATGGAACAATTCCATCCATAAGCCCAAACTGTCCGCTTCATAGGTACATCGTTAACGACCCCACTTGATTATTGTAATAAATATCAATAGCTAGATAATCATTACATTTAGGAACTTGGTGCAAAAATTCATAAAATGGCAAAACTTTCCAACAAGAATGCCATTTTTCACTAAAACTACAAATAAGAATGTTTTTTCTCTTGGACACACTATACAGGGTATCCCACAGGCAAATTACTCATAGTAAAATCATGAAAATTTTTACGTTTTACGTTTCAAAAATGGCAGATTCCGGGTTCTACCGGAAGTCGACTGTAACTTTGTTATTTTATATTGAACACCCTGTATATTAATACATTTTTTAAATCTACGTGAGATTTTAGTATGCTTATGCCTGAAAACTTTTTTCAAAAAAAGCATTTTTTTGAGATCGATTTTTTTGTAAAAAATTTGACGGTTGCAGACCCTTACAAATTATGTTTTTAAGAGGATACCCTCAAAGATATGAAAATGGTTTCTGTTCGGTTGCTTTAAGCAAGGTCAGACCTATTTGAATCTATGCTGAAATTTTTTCTCATTTTATACAGGGTGTGTATAGTAAGTGTTCAAATTTTATGTTCATAAATATCAGATTTCTTCATTTTTTTAATAGAACCACCCGGTTTTTTCTATTTTAATGCATTCAGGGGTGAAAAATAAGGCAAATTTATGAATACTTCAGTTTGCCTAAACCTCACCGTTATACAAATATTAAATGTTTTCTGTAAATTTTCAGAGATGCAGGATATCTTACTGCAAATAAAGCACATATGTTCTTGTACAACTTTGCCATATTTACCATATATAAAAAGTAAATTTACATAATATTTCTTATTTCTTAGTGCTTGTATCAACGGGTCAAAATAAAATTTAGACCACACCTGCATCTCTCAAAATTTACAGGAAACATTCAATATCTGGATAACGGTAAGGTTTAGGTATAGGAAACTTTGAACACTTTTTATACACACCCTGTAAAAAATGAAAAAATTTTCAACAAAGATTCCAATACGTCTGACCTTGTTTAAAGAAACAAACAGAAACCATTTTCATATCTTTGAGGGTATCCTCGTAAAAAAATAATTTACAAGGGTCTGCAACGGTCAAATTTTTCACAAAAAATCAATAACTCAAAAAGTATGCATTTTTCAAAAAAAGTTTTCAGACAAAACTATACTAAAATTTTACGTAGATTTCAAAAATGTATTAATATACAGGGTGTTCTTTTCGAAATAACAAAGTTACAGTCGACTTACGGTAGAACCGGAAGTCTGCCATCTTTAAAAATAATTTAGTTAAAACGATCGTATTCGAGAACTCAAACCTAGAAATTTTCATGATTTTACTGTGAGTATTTTGCCATATACAGATAGTTTTAACTCGTCATGTATAATGTGTTGGTATATTTTTGATGGCATATTACAATGAAAAATCAAATCAAAGCATGAAATAAAGGTTTCAACCGGCACCAAACTAACCTAAAAAAAACAAAATTACCATCATCAACTACTCTGTATCAGTTCTAACGTTCTAACGTTCTAACTTTCATCAAGATAACCACCACTTATTTTCCTACATATCTTTTCGGTTCCTGTATCACGTAACATTTTACGTCACATAGCACTTAGTTGTGCACTTCACTAACGCTCTTTCCGTTAATTGTCCCATATACGAGTCGAGCGGCTCCTTATTTTCTACAGATGCCATAAATTCAGTTTGATTTAGAATAGTGCCATTGAATGTGCGGTATAACTTTGATAGAGGGAATCTGACCTTGTATCTGTGAGTTGTATTGAAACTCGGTATTAATACAACCTATGAATTTACTCTCTTCAATACCACGGCTATGTAAAGACTACACATTCCAATTACTTCCCTTTTCAGAACCATCAGCTGCATCTTAACCGTAACTAGAGATAAGATAAACAAAACTCCGTTCACAAGAAAAGTGACATATTTGCTAATGAAGTAAAGTGAAGTTGATAGAAATATGACATAATTATTTAATGTCAAACGTCAAATATTCAAAGTCCGTGGCTTGAAGCTCATACTTTTCGGTATGTGCTCAAGGGCAAACGGGAGTTAAGGGGCATCTACCAAATTCGACCTTGCACAATTATGCTTTGTATATTTTTTTGTTTCCCTACGTCCTAACGTTTAAGTTCACATAACGAAAATTTTATTAGAAATATGAAAGCTCCGCAACATGTAGGTAGCCAAGCGGTCCAAGCGGATTTTGGTTCACGTACTACTCTATAAGCTTCGTCAGTACTGAACTGTGAGACCGCCGAGACCGGCGAGCGTTGTATCAACAATGGAACGGCACGCGACTACCGAAGCAGAGAGACAATGTCAGTCATAGAAGGATAGAAAAGCGAGAGATGGATTTTTATCCGATATTAAAGTGGTACAAACCGAATTTCAATAAGGAATTGTACGGTCATAAGTAATTTGAGGATTCTGAGATTTTTATATAGTATTTATAAAGCTTCAAATTAGAGTTCTTATCAATTAGTTTTTCCATTTAATCCATATTTAATTCTTTACAAGGGCTCAAACTTTGCTTAATATGTGCAATTACCTCATGATTCATATTTTTTTCAACAAAATTTGGTTAGCATTTCAAAGTTTTTATTCGATGAGAACTCTAAGTTCAACATTAATTTATGAAATCAAACAATTTTATTTTGTAAAATCTACATTGTAATTTAAACATAAAGTGACGCGTTTCGCTAACACAGTAGCTTTATCAAACGTTGGAGGTATAATGAGAAACTTTCTATTTATACAGTGCCTTAATACTAAATTATACGGAAATTTAACAATAAAATTATAATCTATTTACAAGGAAATGAAAAGAATTTATCTAAATATGGAATTAACTAAAGAATTTAACAAGTTCACCTGGAAACTCATTCACAACCATCCTACAGGAATCTTTCTAGGTAAAAAGTTTTAATAATGGAGAATTGTTAATATCAAGTTGGTCGTTAAGAAGATTATATGAATATTTGTTTTTATTTATCTCTAGGGCTTCTAAAAGATTTAATTTGAAGGATTTAGTTTCTATATGCAAAATTTCAAAATTTGAATCGAAAGAGTGTTGGTTTGCTAATAAATGATTTGAATAGTTGGAATCTAATTTTTGATTGTCAAAACTACGTTTGTGTTCTGAAATTCTAGTTTTAAAATTCCTAAAAGTTCTACCTATATAAATTTTATCACAGTCGTCATTACCACATTTTAATTTATAAACTCCTGATTTATTTAGTTTTGAGGATTTGGATTTGTTGTTTTTAATGAATTTGGATAAATTGTTGTCAGTTTTGAAGCAAATATTCAAGTCTAAAGTTCAATTCAACATTAATCTAGAGCGGTAGAGTAATTATTATTCTGCGATATCCATTTTCCTCCAATTTTATACCTTTTGGATTTTTTTTAACCAGATTAAACCGACAATCTGCATATTTTATATTCCATCTACTTTTACAAATATCTTCGAGCTTTTTATACATTCTCTGTTATGACAACCGATATAAAAAGTAATATAATAGAGGTGGAGTTCGCTCACTCCTACCCCCATCAAATCGTCCCCGACAGCGTACAGTATGCTTGATTAATTCCCACTTTTATTACCCTACCTTTTTATTATAAGGCTTATAACATAATAGAATATTCTTTTTATTTGTTTGTAGATCATGAATGCAGACGTAGATTTATGTTAGCTGAACGGGATTCATTTTTAAAGTAGGATTAAAGGATTAAAGTTTCATTTTAGTGGCTGGAGAGCGTGCAGGATTGTATTGTATAAACGTTAAACTTCGTGTTATAATACTTTAATAAATTAACAAATAGCTGTGTGGGGAACTAAGGCTTTTATGAAGTTATTTCTCTTTGGGTATTTTCACTGAAGAACGTGTTGATTTTAAAGCGGAATACGTGCACAGTAGATATTGTTCATATTAGATGAATTTATAAAGTAAAGTACCGTTTGGGACTGGGATTCAGAAAGAAAAATTTAACAATTTCAGCAAGCCCCACGTTGGGAGCCAATGATAAATTTCGAAGCGAGTTACTTTGTTCTTCAGGACATTCTGATCCCCCAAGACCTTCTCCTTTGTATTCCATGTTTTAAATTTTCTATATGCTAAAGTATTGTTCGAGGATAATAAGTTGATGTCTATTATAATCCTGAGAAGCATCTAAACTAATGATTGGAACTGAATTCTCCCCATTTATTATAAATAGACAATTATTATCACATATTGGTATGATTTTATCAAGAGTATTATTTTACGAGACCACCCAAACGAGAAAGCAAACTCACCATACAAACAAGCAAGCAAGCCAGTCAAACAAACAGCTAGACAGTGGAAGAAACACGCCAGCCCCACGTTGGGCGCCAACTTGTTATGATTTCATTTTTTTTTACTTCATTTTAACGGTATTTTGACTTTATAAATCTACCATTTTCAAGCTAACTTACCTTATTCGATAACATAAAACTCCTACTCTCTGAGTACTCGCTGACATATTATGTAATAATTGTCAATTTCAATACGCCCCTGTCTAGAAGCGCTTCCTATTGAGAATCTCAAACATATGGTAACGAGTTGAGCTTATTTTTATCGTAATTTTTAGAGTCATTATTATTAAGGTAGGTACATACGTGAAAAATGTGGTTTTATTTTTTATTTACTACACATTTTCATCGTAATATTTAAAATCCGAAGGAAAATCCTAACGAAAGAAAATACTTTTCAATCAAATATGTCACTATCTGCTAGCTATTCATTCGTCAAAAATATCGAATGCTTACTTTATGGAACGTAGATGTATTATTGATTTCCTTCTAAAAATTGAATCAATTTTCTGAGAACAGTCCATGGCTAGCAATAGATGAAAGATAACAAGGCCCGCCCCTATCATGTTACTTTTTATATATCAGTTTTCGTAAGAAAAAAAACTTGGGAGATTTGTTAAATTTGATGTGATTTGTGTTTGAAAAAAAAGCACCTTGTATCAAACGAAATATATGGAAATTCCAGACTAAAGATAAAGATTATATCTTCCCAATTAGTCGAGATATTTAGGTTTTAGAACAAAGCCAGGGAAACACAAATGGCCTCGACCGATATATATTTCGAAATATTTGCTAATTTTTCAGACATTCATCAGAAAAAAATATTTTACATAAAGTATTCATACATAGTATATAATATTATAGAAAAGTGTAACTCTTAACATACCAAAACAAAAGTATAGGCACATGTACAAATATTTCAAGTTATATGAAGTTTTCTTATCAAGATATCTTTTCAGACCAAGATCCAGCTTCAAGGAAATATCCTGTGATGGTATACATACATGGAGAATCGTTCGAATGGAACTCAGGAAACCCTTATGATGGCTCTGTTTTAGCCGCACATGGAAATGTTATAGTCGTAACATTAAACTTCAGATTAGGGATACTGGGTAAGTTTGTCTATCATTAATTTATGTCATCTAAAATTATTAGCAATCGATTTTTGTATTCAAATGCCTGCAATGATGCATGTGAGACGGAAGGTTGATCCTCAGCCAAGGCATTAGATGTCTGGAACAGGTCTATTTAGAGCCTAATCAAGTTACATATTCAAAATAGATAATAGGCTTCTTAAGAGATCTCTTGTAGACTATGAGCCCATGGGGAAAAAGTGTCGCGATTTGAAACAGCAGCAAACGGCGTACAGCTTCATATCACGGTTTTAGGGGGAGGAAAATAAAATGTTCAGTTTGCCACTGCGCTTTTCTGCACAAGAGAAAATGAACGCCATAGTGCTGGAACCGATGATGGCATGATAAACTATCGTTGCTGCTGTTTCAAATCGCGACACTTTTTCCCCATGGGCTCATAGTCCTATTGGGCTGAGATTTAGATGTGGTGTATTGTATAGGTGACAATTTGTAATTTTAATGAAACTATGGAATGTCTTTATTACGTTTTATGGAATTTCGGGTATGAAATATCAATTTTTCCATCAGTATTCATGCCTTTCACGACCAATAAATTGAATCAAATATGAATATAATTGATGATAATTGTTTTTGAAAAAATTCTGATTGCCTTCATATTTTGTTGTTACCTATAATTACACAACAACAGATAATATAATCAGTAATGGCTTTCTTTCGGGATCCGATATTCCAGCGCAAAATTGGCTGAACAATAATAACGTTCACAAACAGACAAAATTGCTAATATTAATAAAGCATTCGAAACGTATTTCGAAATTATGCTATAAATTATCCAACAACTAACACAAAACGAAAATGAATGTATTAAAATTCAGCGAATGTTGATGATTATTACTTTAATTTGGTATATTAACTAATCAAATAGATTAAAATAACTGCCCGCCTGAATAACGTGCTTAACATTTCCCATATTCAGGATTATAATTAATATTTCCACAAATTTTTATCGACATTTAATTTAAATAGTAGTAAGTTTCACGTGTATAGCTATCATTGTCAAAATTGGTAGTGCTGTTTATCATTAATCTATTTGTGAGTATCGTCGAATAGTTGACCGGTTGGATGAATTCACTATTGTTCACACAAACCCCTTCTACTAATTCCTTTTAAAAGTTGAAGCAGAAAATTGGGGGTAGATTGTTGCATTGTTTCGAAACACAGTTGATGATGGTGGCGTTAACTATGATTAAACAGAAATTAATTTAACCCGAGAAGACCTTAGCGTTTTTAACGGTTCTTGTGAACACAGGATTAGTTTAAGTATTTGTCGCGATTGATTTTAGCTTCTCTCGGAATTATTCGTTTCGAGGGCAGCAGGGCTCGCCCTTTTGGGTACCCAAATAATCAGGGAGCAAAGCACATGCTGTTCACACCCGCTCTTTGTCTTTCTCATTAGATATATCAGTTACGCTCGTCTTCACTGTCGGTTAGGAAGGGCACGCCCACACGTGATTGTGCTTATACCTCTATTACCAAGATGGCGCGCTTTGAATTTGAAAGAACGGTGTCTTCTCATACTCTGTGGAGTTAACTCCAGAGCACAAAGCCTTAGGATTAAGTGGGGAATTGGAAACAATCGCAGCGAGGTTCAAACAGAACTGGCTGGTATCTCAATTGCCGCAAAATAATTAACCAGAGAAGGAATTTCTGGCAAAAACATAACAATCTGCACTGATAGTAGACAAGCCCTATTAGCCTTGAACAGACAACGTGTTATATCGGGGCTAGTACTAGAATGTCACCAAGATTCAGCTAACGGCAGATAACAATATTATCCTGAAGTGGGTTAAAGGGCACGACGAGAGTAAAGGTGATAGCATTGCCGATTCTTCAGCCAGGGAAGCGGTTGGACTAAATTTTGGGACCCAGTGATACCTATGGCCTAACGACAACTGCGGAACTAGCCAAACGTTAAACCCGTGCTCAATCCCTTAAGAGATGGGATGGAATCAAAGGATGCAGTCTTGCTAGGATCACCCTGGGAAGCTGGCGCCGGAGAAATATTGGACGATGACCATGAAAAACCTACGTTTAACAGTAGGATTTCTAACTGGTCACTGTCAACTAAGGGAACACCTTCATACTATGGGGCTAGTGGACACACCTCTATGCAGGATGTGTGAACAGGAAGATGAAACTGTCAGGCATGTCTTATGCGAGTGTCCGTAGTTATCGTCAATAAGAGAGTGTGTGTTCGGTGAGTCTTGGCCTACACCTGCCGATATAAAGGAGATGTCTCCTAGTGACCTGTCCACCTTCCTGACAAGGACAGGATGGACGGTGACCTAGGAGGACAATTCCTCGGGAGGATGTACAATGGGTCACATGTGGCCTAAGCTTACACTCACACTCCCTACACTACAGATACAGAAGCTTTCTGTTTTATTCTCAGAGCAGGAGAAGAGATGTCTCATGAAAAAAGAAATAGACAAGAGTAATTTTGGCTTTAAATTTTTACCCTTCTTGTATCCACACAGGGTGGGCACTGCCCTGACGAGCTGCCACTGAATACATCTACAGCAAAGTCAAAAAATATATCTTACTTCCATAAAATTCACGTATTAAAAAATAATTATCCCGAATATATTTATCAATTTGTATTATATAAAATTTATATTCAGCGTTTTGAAGTATTTATATCCTGCAGCATATTACTGGAATTTATAGGAAGTGTGTAAGTGCGACAATCATAATATTTACATTCGATTTACTATAATCGAAAATCAAAGATCCTATTTCCTGACACATTATAAAAATTTCAGTATGGAGAGAATAATGTCCTGATAATATGTTTTACATACAGAGTGCTTCCGTTCATTTTTTTTTATCTTTTTTCGAAAATGTCCCTTATTTTCTAGAAGATCTTAAGAATGACAAAAAAGAAGTTTTAGATTCCCTGAACCTCCCTTTATTTTTCTTCTCAAAAGTCGACACTTTGTCCTAGCGAAAGTAGGAAGTTTAAATACGTTTATCGAAAGATATGAACATAAATAGATAGCATGCTGTTCCAAAAGTGCACTAAGTGCTCCAGCGCGAACACCAGCTTATGTTAGTTATGTGTTGTTTCTAGTCCGTAGCTTTGGATGGTATTTTGTGTTTCACACAAGATATCTTATAATAATATAATTTATTTATAACCCAATACAGTGCACGGAAAATTATATATTCGAAACAATGTGATAAAACTTCTTAACAAAATACAATAATTAACTACAAAACATATGTACCATTGTACAACTGCATTCAAGTTTGAAAATATCAGCATATAAAATAGCTTATAAAAATATTAAACCAAAGGGTCCCAGGATAGAACCTTGCGGAACGTCTGACGAGACCTTATACTCAGCAGACCTAAATCCATTAATCTCAACATACTGAATTCGATTTGAAAGGAATGGATGGAGCGAATCAAATAATCCAAATACTTTCACGATTCTTTCAGTTCACTAAGAAGAATACCATGCTCAAGTCTATCAGAGGCTTTCGAAAAATCGATGTAGTTAGAATTATTGATGTATTTAGAAAAATATTCAACACTATAGACAGCGGTCATGTAAGGATGGCAGCACAATATTTCAGTTACAATGCTGGGCGACTGTCTGGTCATTTTTGGTTTCAAAGTTTTCAATGCCTAATATACATATATATTCAAAAGTTTTGCATCACCTTCTTCGGATGCGAAGGAATCTTTTTGCGCTAACAATTTTTTGTTGGCTTGTTTATCAATGTATACCATTTCAATATGTTCCATATTTTTTGCAATATACAGATGTTTACAGTTTTTTGCAAGGTAACATTTTTAGTGCAATCATTTTAACATTCAAAGCATTTGATTTTTACGATTTTAAGTGCAAACGTCAAGTCATAAGTGAGATTGACCGTGCAAGAATAATGGCTTTAGTTGAAGAAGGTCATTCAAAAAAGGTTCGTGGCAAACAGAGTTGGCGTTTGGTAAAGTGATGTGTCTCGTGTATGGAACCGGTATCTCCAGACCAATTCTATTCGTAATAGACCTAGAAGCGGTAGAAGGCGTGTTACTAATCAGCGGCAGAACCGCTATATCCACTTAACAGGTTAAGCGCCATAGCGCACACCGGTGTCCGATACGAGACATTCTTGCCAGGCCATGGCGGACACGGGTGACCGCCCGATTTAAAAATTTTTATCGGTTCCGGCCAGGCCAAGCGGATACGCTCCCATCCACTTTAGCATGGTAACGTGTCCGCCCTGGCCCTGCACTACTAAACGCTGATTTCAGGATATTTGTAGCAACCTAAAATGATGAGTATAAAATAATAAAAATATCTTGGCCTGGAGGGAAGTTTTTCAAAAAGCAGCTTGGCGCTTAACCTGTTAACTATTCGAAGAAACCCGACCGTGGCAATACCAGCACTCCAAAGAGATATGAGACATGCGTTGGGAGTTCAAGTATCGATCTCGACATTACGAAGACGAATACTTGCGACAGGTTTGAGGTGTCGCCGACCAATAAGAGTGCCCAGACTACAACCTGAGCACAGAGTTCGCCGACTACAGTGGGCTCAAGAACCCGCGGCCTTGCCTGAAAAATTTTGGAATTCGGTGTTTTTTTTCCGACAAGACAAGGATTTGTTTGGTACAAGATAGCCATCGAATACGTGTGTGGCGGGATCCAACGAGAGTTGCTCAGCTTACCCATGCTCGCCCCGTGCCGCCCTTCAGAGGAGGAAGTGCTATGTTTTGGGCTGGTATTATGTTAAATGATCGCACAGAATTAATTTATGTGGAGGGAACGATGACTGGTGATAGGTATCTCAGAGATATTCTACATCCTCACGTGAAACTATGGAGCGCAGCTTTTGGCAATTCCTTCGGTTTTACGGACGATAACGCCCGACCTCATCGAACCAGAGCTGTAAATGAGTATCTAGAAACTGAAGGGATTAATCGTTTCAACTGGCCTGCCCTATCTCCTGACATGAATCCCATAGAACATGCTTGGGACATGCTTGCCAGGGCAGTGGCAGCACGCAGAGATCCACCCAGGAGTGTACAAGAGCTTGTTCATGCGGCCCAAGAAGAATGGCAAAATATTCCTCAACAGAATATCAATAATGTGGTAAACAGCATGGACAGGCGACTTCAAGCTTGCATAAATACTCTTTATTAAAAGTTCTCAGGCAGGTTCTCACTTAACCTTTTCTTTAAAAAGAATCAATTTGTATTTAATTTATTCAATTTCTAAGAATACTTTTTATGTTTAAAGCAAGTTTATCACTGGATAATAAAATTTTTTGACAAATATACACGTTTTTTTTATTGAAACTAATTATTTGATTAATCTCTAATCCATTTATAATGAACACATTTTTTTTTTGGAGATTTAGGGTGATGCAAAACTTTTGAATCTATGTGTACTTCATTTTCACTAAAACATTCTATATACACAAATAAAGGGTACATACGTTGCTTACACAGGGTTAAGGTAGTGTACGATTTACAGAAAAAGTTTGCAAAAGCATTAAGAATATTAAAACGGGTCATTCAAAGCTTGATCTTGACAAGACATGATTTCCGGAAAAGTGATATAAATATTGCTGTGGTTAGACCACAATCAGTCTCTGAGGCTCGTAACATTCTTGAACATCTCAATGTGGAATGAAACAAATTCCGCAAATAAAAATAAAAAATTCTTTTCAACTTTTAAACGTGTTTAGCGGTGGAATTATGACATAATTCATTTATGTGGTACAAAAGGCGATGTAGAGAAAACCCCAAACGCTGCTCAGACAATTGCAATTCCGTTTTATTAATATTCCTCCTTTTTAAGAATGTACCCGCATTATTTTAAAAAGCTAATTTTGGATGATTAAATGCCGACCATTGAAAGTTTCTTTCCTAATTCAGTTATACAAGACGAATAAAAATTTAGAGCACCGTCAGCTGGAGTCGAATCGTTTTCTCGGTTTTTTTTAAATAAATTAACCTTTGTGCTAGCAAAAAATTAAACCTATTAAGGCTAAACAGCCGTTACACTTTCTCATTTTTCGAAATTACTTGAAGCTTTTGAAGTTTCCTCATGGATCATCAGTTGAGTCATGAGTTCAACATACTTTAAATACAATTAAAAATGAGATTTGGTATTTTTATAGAAAAGTCCTTTGCAATTACAAAGTTACTTTGTTGTGTCCTGAGAGATTGTTTGCAGTTTCAAACTATTTTAGAGTTGTGTAGACTTCAGAGCCTAGTGTTCGGACGCAATAAATATTAGGCCTCAGTTGGGGCGATTTTTGAAGCACTCTTCAGCACAAAAGTGTTTTCCAGAGCTGTTGATTTGATACTATTCTGATATTTTCATATCCTACTAGTGTTCAGGCGAATAATGAGGTTGTGAAACTTTTTTGTGGCTTTAATTATAGATTATTTGAGATCTCTCATAGAATAAACATACTAAGCAGCCCTTGCTGCTTCAAACAGCCGCAAGGTAACATCCGGACTGGTAGAAGAATGCCAGAAAGAACTAAATGAACTGGCAGACCACATTAAAGTGAGACTAGTGTGTGTGCCGAGGCATAACGGTATTTCTGGAAATGAACAAGCCGATAAACTCGCGAAAAGAGGTTCAGCAACATCGGCGTTTCCCAACTCGTGCCCGTTATTACCTTGCCCCGAAAATCACTGACCAACTCGTGCCCGTTCAAAAACCAGGTAGAAAATTAATACACCAACTCGTGCCCGGGTGCATCGGAACTGCGGTTTTTAATTCTAATTTATTATAATTAAATATTCAAGACCTACATATTATTATACAGTTGTCATTTATTTGAAATAAAACTACTATAAAACGTATTAATTAAATATATTGCACATAAAAAACTTAGAACTACGTACATATTATTAATACTATTATACCATGATACTGTTTTAACGAAAGTAAATGTTGATATCTTTTTATTTTTAAAATTATCTATAGTCTTTTTTAGGAAATCATGTTTTTTCCTTGTTGCATTTCTCACGATTTTAGTATTATTTACACTGCGACATTTAATGTAAGTCTCTTCCTGAATTCTTAGCAATACCTCAACGAAAACAAATAATGAGGGATGTGCATTATAAAATGAACTATTCAAATGGCTGTGAAATGATTCACATGTATTCGTGGTTCTGTGTATACTAGCTGATGCTTCTGCCCATATATTAGGAGGAATACGAGCCTCTTCCGATATATAGTTTTCCACTAAATAATCAGCAAACGCACACAATCTTTCGTCGTTGGGCTTTTCTTCCATAAGTTCAAAAACGAAGAAGTCGCTAACTAAATCTGGGTCCAAAAACATAATTCCAAAGCAGTAACGCAACCATTTTCCAATATCACTTTCTTTGTTTTTATACTCCGACGATAGTCCCAAATTTTGAATTTTTCGCCACCATGCTTGACTTAAATGGAATCGGCAGCCTATCAATCTAGCTTCACTCCAAATCAATCGCGTAGCATTATGAATGCCGATTTCAAAATCAATTACTATTTGTTTAGGCAGTAGATTCCAATTCTTATCCTTACACGTATCAATTAATTTGCGAAATAATTTTTTGTAGGTGTCTTCTTTTTTATCTCGCAATAAACAAAAAACAAGTGGTATGTAATGTCCATTACGTAGGTCATGGATTGTAAACAATTGTAAAAAATACTTTGTACAATACGAAAACGTCCCATCCATGTAAAGTGTAGTGCACTCACAGAGAAATTCCAATTTAGTTTCAGTACAAAATACAATTAAATTTAATCCAACATCGTTTAT
>CAJUYI010005492.1:0-15402 GCA_910591695.1 Galerucella pusilla
ACCTGCACCAGAGCCTGAGGGTGTTTTTGAGCCGTCTGTGTACCAATGATCAAGTAAGTCCCACTGATCGAAGGCCTTACCTTTATAAAATATTATTTTTATTTTACATCAGAGATTCCTCTTTATCAATGTTATTCTCCACCAAGCAAAGTTACTAAACATTTTCGCTCCTTCTTTTTACCCATTGTATCCGTATTACTCTCTTGGGTAAAGCTTTTCTCCTTCTTGCAACATTTATTATTACTAAACATATAACAGCTGCTGCTACTATGTTTATATTTAGAAGTAGACTGTGAAAGATAAAGAAATATGTAAGGCGAGATGCAGTTACTCTTTCTTTACGAATTATTTCCATTCTTTCCTATTTTGAGCCAAGTCTTGTGCTTCTTTCCAGCTTATTCCTCTTTCATCCAGCAATCCAGCTATTACCTTATCCCAAACTTTCTCTGTCTGCCCCTTTTTTTATTTTTTCAAATTTTGCTATCCATACTCTCTTAACCGGTCTCCCTTGTAAATGTCCCTACCATTGTAGTTGTCTTTCTTCTATAAAGTCTATTGCATTCCTAAGTTTTTTCTTTCTCTATTAGCTATAATATTCAACAAGTCTTAGACCAAGGAATTTTTCCAGGTTTCTGGAACATAACTTCCTGGCACCTAATAATAAAAAGGTACTTCGTGAGTCTGAATAATATGGACTAGGACGAAAAAGGTATTATTGAAAACAAACAAACTCGCGAAGAAGGGAGGTGGACTAAATCCCACTGAATCTCGTAGCAGAATCAGTCTTTATGGCACCTAATTATATTGGGATTTTTAGTCGTGGTTCAGGACCTATAAACTGGGACTGACTTTTTCTGGCAAGTAGGTCCACAGGTTTTCAGAAGGACAAGGACAACCGTAAAATATTTGGACGTCAGCGTCCTGATGATAATCTGAAGAAGAGTCTGCTACGTTTTTAGCTGAAAGCAGCAGACAACTCGGAATAAAGTCATATTCTGAACCTGCATGTATTTATTCGGAGGAGCTTTCATTTTTATCATTTCTTCATCATTAAATAAATTCACAGGCTTTATCTTTCTGGTTTCTTTCTTACTCTTCTTTCTTCGAAAAGGAATAGTTAAATCTCTGAATTTTGGTTTTATGACCCTTTTCCATTATTCCTCCTTCATTACTTGATGAAGTAGAAGCTTTCTGAGAGAGTTAGAATTAATGTATTACAGAAACCTGACGAGCTCCAGAACTACCCTCACCGCTTTTAAAATTGGTGATTGTTAGCTTGAGCGGTTTGTATATTCGCTTCATTACCATTAGTATTATTGTTAAAATTTATATCTGACACAAAACAAAATTTAGGATGGCAAGCATTTGAAACCACGACTTTTGTTGGAGATTTTTGATTTACATGCCTCTTGATCACTCGTTCTTCAACTTCAATTGAATAAATGAATTTTTCTTGTTTACGAATTTTTTCGAATTCCCAATAGCAATTTTCTCTTCAATAATTATTTACAATTACAGATACACCTCTCCAATTTGTTAGGTATTTACTTAGTTTAGTGTTTCGTGTTTAAAATTACTGACATGAAATAAAAACTTTTCGATGACAAAGCTGTGAAATCAGTAATAATAATCTAAATTACATAGTGAACACAACAATCAGCAATGAGCAAACCAATGAACGCCACATTGTAATACAACAAAATCACTCTACCATAATCCAAACACTCTAATGTAACGTGGGGTAAATCTTTGGAAATCTGAAACTAACGTTACTAAAGTTATACCTCTTTAACATGTTTAAAATTAATAGATATTAAAAAGGATTAAAAGTGATGGTAAGTTTTTGATACATTATATAGCATAAGTGATAATATACTCTGTATACTAACACTTATATGATCATGTTATTGATAACATCAAATAATTCAATCTCTGTTTACTTAAATTATAAGACAAAATATTGAAAAGTTGTTTAGGCACAGCTTAATCGTAATATTTTCTTATTGATTTGCTGGTAAGAATAGATTTTGGCACCTCGGTGTTTAAACAACGTCTTTAGAATATCAATGAGACCGTTTAAAAGTTGAGAAAGTTTCTAACAACTGCCTATGGCGAAGGTCTAATGAGTTTTGAAGTTTATTAGGAAACTTTCCAAAGAAAAACAAATTACACTCGATCTCTACAAAAATACTTAATCCCAAGCAGCGGCTTTTAGAGTTGTTTACATATTAAAAGTTTTTACTAAGTAAAAAAGATAAAATATAAAATAAAATGTATCGTAGGTCATTAACATCATTCAGAGAGCGGTCGATGTTTGACCAAAGGGGGACACTCTTCAGTCTTCACTTCGCAACTTACATTTAAAAATATTTAAACGGCACTAGGGGTCGAGAAACGTATCATTTCAAAGCTCTTCCAATTCTCTTAACAACAGTCTTTGAATTAAGAAATCCGCCCTTATACTTTTTAATAAATTAAATTTTAAAATGTTGATGAGGCAATAAGTTTTTAGAGCGCTTTCAGACGAGACACTTCGTGGCCGGCTATTAGTGTCTGAAAAGAATCGCGCGGCTTAAAATACATTACTCCTTATCTGTGTCACCTGTGAATGCTTCTTTTCAGACACTAGTAGCCGGCCACAAAGTGTCTCGTCTGAAAGCGCTCTTAAAGTTGCAATAATAAGTGGACGAGTAGCATACAATCCACATTTTTTTTTATATAACCACATATAACCTAAACAAAATGAAGTAACTTAATACAAACAAACAAGTGTTTGCATACACAAACAACGCCAAGCAATGGCCGAAATACATGCAAACATTTCAGCAATTCTTACCAATCCTACCATTTTATCTGTGCTACCAACGTAAAATTTCAGACAACTGCATATGTCTCCGGATATTGTGTATAGGTTTTTTCACGAGTAAGTTTCCACTTCTTGGTATAACTAAGACCCAAGAATTTTCCAGAAGGTGCACACACAGCAACGGCAAAAATTGAATGTAGCTGCGTTTGCAATTACTGGAACCCTACCTTGATTCATTGAAAATGAGTAACAGTATATAAATAGTCTTGGTCTTTGATTAACTACAGCGAATAGAAAAGGCTTTAACTCATTTCCAAACTTCCAATATTCAAATTATAATAAAATAAATGAAATACTCATTCAGTTAAACTATATCTAAAATACCACACAATGAATACAGTACTTAAAGCCTCCTCCTCTTTAGTTCACAATAAAAGGGAAACATTTCATATAACTTCGACGAGAACAAGACAATAGCAAATGATAATGAGAGTATTTGTTTAAATATGGTAAGTGGTGAAACGGGTTTAACTTTGTTCAAATATATGCAATGCACTTGAGCGCAAGAATTCTCTGTAATGCAGAAATAACAACGGGATGATATATTTGATAAAATAAGGGTGCATACAGAACGACAACGACCGCCGAGATGGATATTTTAAAATACAACAGGGCCGTATTAAAAACAAACCTACGTCCAAGCCAAAATAACCTTAAGAATATCTTCTGTATGTTCCTTGAGGTGTATTCATTATTCGTTTTGTTAAATTTTCCGTTTAATTTCCCAAAAAATGAGAATAAGTATTATTCTTCCACAACCTAAAATATATATTGTTTCCCTTTACTTCTACTAAGTTTTTGTAGTAGTCCTGTTTCCCGGATGAATTTTAGGATATCTGCAGGCTTCAACTTAGGTAAATCTATCTCTTCTCTCCTGTAATCTCCCAGGTGCCCTAGGACTCTGAATTGCTGTGCAATTCGAAAGTATGAGGGTGGAGGTTCCTTCTCCCATGTCACAAAATCTACATTCTTCTTCCTCCACTATTTTCAGCTTTCTCAGGTGCCCAGACGACAATGTCCATTTGAAATTTCTGTCAAAACTCTTAGCGCAGTTTTGCTTTGACTTATGCATTTATTTGATCTCAACAGGTTGTATAGTCACCCAGAAAAGTCTTTGATTGTCTAATCCCCACTAGATCTTTCCAATGGCCAGATCTTCTCTTTTTTCGGCTTGAAAACTGCTACCTAGTATAGGTACTATCGTACCGTGTGTTAAAAAGACTTATACTTTAACTTGAGTTTAAATAAATGATCAAATTATATCTACAAGGTTTTAGAGAATTACAATGGTTATAATGAATATAATAGATTTTGAGGTCATTTTAAACTGGATGAGTTGTTCTTCTAAAGAAAACTACTGCTCTGCATCATCTAGACATGATAGAGAGAAAATTGGACTATATGAATGATATGTATGTAAATACAATAATTGAAGTAACAATATAGTACAGTAGGATACCGAAGTTTGACAACATTCAAGCCCACGATGTAATTATCATGCGGACAGACTGTTAAGGAGCAGTCAGTTGCTGTAAGAAATTCAGCGAGTAAACATCTACGTAAAGTCCAGGAAAAATTATTAATAAAATAATGGAGTCTCAATCAAGTCTCAAAGGCAAATTTGTAAATAGTCAATTACGGGAAGTCATAGCTTATGTAATTTATTTTATGAGAAAAGAGGCTGTAAGTAATCAACCATTAAAATTTCATTGTGTTCTCATTTTACGGTACGCGCATGCAGTGGAAATCTCACACTTTCAGGTGAATTTGCCAAACTGTAACATTAACTTGACATATTCACCATTTAAGTTTTTTTCCATTTTTCTACTTCTTGATATTTATTATTTACATATAAACGTCAACAATGTCAACCAAATCAAGGTATTACTGCCGTTTGCACCGGTTGCAGTTATCTTTTGGCTTAAGTAACTCATGATTAACTTTAACTATTGATTAAAAGTGAAGTGCTTTGCACCATTTGTGGTTAAGGTTCTAGTTAGTAAATTATGAGTTAGGTGTAAGTTGGTATCTTGACATTTGGGAATAATTTGAAAAATTGCAATTTTGTTGGTAATAGTGGTATCAAATATGACAACGATTAGATATTTATATTGTTTGTAAAATTACTCAAGCAAAAGGTTGGTGTTCTCAATATGAGCGGAAAGAGAGAAAGATCAACAAATTTCTTCCAAAATGAGAAAATAATGTGCTTGAATTGTACAAGCACATAATAGAATGCAAGGAAACAGGTGCGTTAAGCTGGAAGGATAAGGAACAGGCCTGGACAAAGATTGAGAGATAGCTACAGATCTGTAGATGTTTTAAAACGATTTCACACAAATAAAAAGAAATAAACCTTTTTCTAAAAGTTGTTGCATCCATTCCTTCAAAGTGATTTTCCCTCTGATATCTTCTTCTTGGAATCCCAAAGTTTAGTATGTCCAAGATTTCCTGGTCATATTCAAAATCCATTGAATCCATATTTTATTGAAATAGGAATTTATCTCGCAAATTCGTCAAGCACTTCAGTTGATTGTCATATTGACATAACTTTAAATGATAATTATATATCTTAAACCCTACCTTATCTTTGGATTAGATTTAACTATTAATTATAGCGTTAACTTAAGATAAAATGTCATGGTGCAAGGAACATTTCAATTTAATTGGTAATTAAAACTTAACCACAACTTAACTAAGACCGGTGCAAATGGCTGTAACAAAAATAAACGGATTGACCAAGGTTTCCAACTCAATTTCAAATATAATCTAGTAAATTAAGATTTAGTTAACACCGAGATGATTGATCGAGTGGAAAATTGAAACATTTTTATTGTTGGTATACCTAAGTATATTTATTTTCATTTAACCAGAAGGTTTCCGCTGAAAGAGGCCTGTCCGATCCTGTGGATTTCCTCCTCTTCGCAGCCGGCGGCCAATATAAACGCAACGCATCGAAATTTACAAACTAAAGAAACAACTCCCTATTTGCACAAAGAATAACAAAATTTGAACGACGAGATAAACACTTCACAAATACATTTATACAGGACTTAGCACATATCCCTCCTATCAAATCAAAGGGATTTATTTGGAAAATACTTTGAAAATAAAATAACTTGGATTTATGATCCAAATTTGAGGTACGAATAATGTTGAAGTGGAGTGTGAAGCAGATTTAAAGGCAAAAGAACAACTTTTTTCCAAAATATTAATAGAAAATTGAAAACATGCAACTAAAAGTTCTTTTTTCCACTACTAGCTGTGAAGTTAACAATTATTGCTTCTTCTAGCCAACCGAGAAGTTGAATTTCTTCACTAGTGGTTAATAACTTTTTCTATTATTAACCTAGGTCAATAATGGAATGCAACATAATTTTGTATACCCAGGAGATTGTATTTAACATATTTGCTGCTTGAAATTGCCTTTCAAGATAAAACTATTTGAATAAAAATGCGATAAGTTTAAAATTCGCGCTCAACCAAAAATGACTGATGACATAACGCTCATAATATATGGAAAACTGACAGTGTCCTTGTCAGTCAGACGACGGGGTAAACACTTCTCGTGGTGCGTTTGTGAATTGTTTTTAATTTTTGTCTCAAATTTGGCTAGTAGTGGGAAAATTGTATATACACTGGTAAAGACATTTATAAGCTTCGCACCTTATTCCGCTTGGGGCGTAGTATAATATACTATTATGATATTTATGTCCCCTTGCATCGTTTGACATTTAGTCACGCCTTTCGAAAGTTGTGCCTCACTTTAAGAACCGCTTAATATCTAGGTATGCTTTATCCAAAAAATGTTGTTTTTCGGAAAAATTGAGGTTTTAAAGAAGAAATTAACGTTTTTAAAGGTCATTTTAGATTAGACAATTTCTTGTGCAATATTTGGTTCAAGTTTTGGAACAATTCAAATTGTTAAGTCTAATATTAAAAATTGTACTAAAAATTGTCTACCCTGTCAAATTGTAAATAAAAATAGAACAGGTTCTATTTTCTTAACAATTTGATTTATTGTTTGTAACAATGAAAATGTTCTATAAAAATGTCATTAATCTTGATAATTTGTGGTTATGTGTTAAAGTGGTTGAAAAATATGTCTTGGAATAAACGAGAGATTGAAATGTTGATTGAGGCAATTTTGAATCTTATTAAATTCAATAACTCAGTGAATGGAATTATTCATTCTTAGGAAATTTTTATAATGATCTTGGTCCTCCATGAGCAACTCCCTGTGAACCATATTAAGCATGCCTCTATTTTGATAATGTTTTATTAACCACTTATTTTGCCAAATTTTGCGACGTCTCCTTCTCCTCTTTTTCAAAGTTATTATTCGCTTAGTGACATGCATCCGTGCAAATTAATAAATATTTAAAATTTTCCGTTTCCATAAAAAACTAACGAAATTTTTGAAAAGATTAGATCTATTTTATCATCAAATCAAATCACTGCGCAGAATCTTGAACTAAATATTGTTCAATAAATTGGAATAGTCTGAAACAGCTTAAAACAATTGGCTAATATCTCACAAAAGAAATCTATTCCAAATATTGTTCCAAAAATTGAACTAAATATTGCACAAGAAATTGTCTAATCTAAAATAGACATCTAAAATAGACATCTGTAAATACTTCAAAAATACTTCAGTCATTTAAACGAGACAAAACCGAAAAATACGATAAACATTCGAACGATATACAAAAGGTTTGTGTTCGGTGCTTTAGTAATTAAGATGGCGGATTGTCATATTTTGCATTTATATTTTTACTGAAATAAATATAATCACAATTCATTGTAATGTGAAAATAAGTGATTGCTTTAGAATATTTATTTGTATTCTATACAATTATTTCAAATTTTATTATTTCAGTTTTTCTTAATGACTGTCATCATGCCTATTGCATGGATTGTTGCAATGCTTTATCATTCTTGAAACAAATTCTGTAAACAAAATTGGTTTATTAATCGAAATATTTGATAGAATGCAAATTCCTGTTGTGGAAATGATCAGATCGAGTGGAAAGTATCTCAAGAATTCGAAGCCTATTATTTCAAGATTTTATCAAAATCAACTTCAAAAATGTCATCCATAAAGACAAGTATTTCAGGTTAAATCAGCTATCAACCTCGGTTTTAAAGCTAAGTCGACAGAATCGAGAACTTAATATTAATATTAAGTACTCCTCAACCTCCTAAAAATATTGTCTTCGTCTTCTTCACATTATCAGTAAAATATTAAAAAGTATTTTGTTACGTTTGTTTAGATTCTTCGTTTACCATTAATTTGATTTACAAGTTAAAGTTTGAGAAAGAACTATTTAATTTAGAACTAGAATGGAAAAAACTATCAAATATTCTGTATATTTTTAATTAACTCCGAAGTGTTGGTATATCCGATTCAATTCAACACGTAATAAAACGTAAAACATCTTATCCTGGCTTCTCTTCTGACCAAAACTATTTACAATCCTGCCAAAGAAAACACGAAGTTCAAACAAACATTTTGTATTTGTTCCTCTCTCGGAATGAGCCTGGAGGCCCGATGGGTCAGCAATAAATTCCTTTTGCTGCGGCTGGAGACTTGGGTCAACTTCAATTTACGCGACTTCGGGTCGGTGGTTAGTCGTGGACTGTAACTTGAAAGTCATTTACTTTATCCCAAACCAAAATTATACATTTGTCACAGAAATTCATAATAGTTTTTTTCAAAATTAGATTGTATAGTTTAATTTTAAATAAAATGTTTCTATCTACTTTATTTACAGTTTCCTGCTAATGAATTGTCATTTTAGTGAAGCGTGTTATCAATAGATGTCAAAGGTGATAGTATAATACTATTAAAAGTGTAACTCAATGTCCTTCGTGGCATATAGCCAGGGAAGTAGTTGTTGTTTCTTAGTGAACGGTCTCTGCTCTTTGATTTTCAAAGACGCTGTAAGCCGTTATAATAGTATTATACTATTACCTTTGACATCTAAAATGTTTCTCTTTATTTTCTATGTTATCTTTATTAGATTGGGCATATTCACATTATAACAAATAATACACCAGCCAAACAAGAAGCGGAGCTTCCAGTCCTTTTTTGTATGCGCATGTATGAGAGGAGCCATTTTTATTATAAATTGGTCGCGTTCATCACAACGTAGCGCTACCGAAGCGATCGTTTCAATTTCCTGCTGAACGCGTGTTTTGTTAACTGATCAGATTGAGTGATGGGGTATCAGTCGCCAATCAGAATTAAAATACGCTACCGATTGATGATGCATTAACCGTCATTTATGACATATGTTGGAAACATATTATAAATATATTTGTTTGGAGATATTTTAGTTTGTATTTTAGTGATAATTTTTTACTGGATATAGTAACCAATCAAATTACTTAATTTCAAGTCATGTGTCAAATTTCATCCAATCACCGCTGTATTACAGCGAAAATCTACATGTGGTGTTTTCAGTTTGGTGTTTATTTCTTATTAAAAATTAATTAAACGTCAAACTGACAACTGGATTAAAAATGTCGCGAAGATTTGGTATTGCATCTAACGATTCAATTACTCTACCAATTATACTTTTCACAACTGCAGTTTTAAATAAAAATGAATTATATTTGATTAAAACTAATAAAGTTTGTATTGAAAATTATTAAACATCAGATTGACAATCAATTTTTTGATATCTACAAAGTAAAAAATTATCTTATCGAATACTCCTCGGGTCTTGATAAATACTCAAAATTTTGTCGTAGAGAATCCTTCAAGCGTGTTGCTCAAAGATAATAGCCATCGGCCTGCGGCCTTGGGCTATTATCAAGCAACACGCTTTCAGCATTCTCTATGACAAAATTATCTCGGTATTATCAAGACCCTAGGGGTCTTACTACTGAAAATGAGTGAACAGCTGTAGGTGACTTATTATTTTATTATTAAATTGTATAGTTTGTCAGGAAATTCAACCACTGATATTATGAATATATAATCTATTATTATTGTATTGGTTTTTAGACTTACCCTATCCTACATATAGTGCTTCATAAATACAACATGCTTACACATATAATTTCGATAACAATATAGAAAATAAGAATCATTTGGTTAAACAGTAGCTCATTATTTTTAATAACGGAAGGTACCCCAAAAAACAGAAGAGAATTGAGAATTGAGTTTAAGAATTAAAACTTTGTCGAAACAAGTCATAAAAATAAACAATTATAATTTGAGATTGCTTGGTTTCCCTTTTTTCCGTATAGTTAACATTTAATTTACATTTCTTGAACAATTTTCTCAGTGTAACTTAATCCGTTATCTGTCACCGTCAGTTTGAAGGTCACGAAATTTTGCCTCCAAAACATCAAAGGATTCACGCCAGCTTTCGTTTCTTGTTTGGCTGGTGAGATTTCGTCAGGTCTCTCATCTTGAAAAGCTGGTGTATTCTTTCATTATTAGATTAGATTAGATTAGAATTGGAGTGGCTCTTTGTCCTATCCCACTGCGACCTTTGCAGATCTATTGTGGTCCTCCCTATATATTGAGCTCAATATCTAGCTTCATTCTTTTTATTAGACCTAATAGCCTGGATACCGCCTCCTTTGCGTAGCTCTCTGCCCTCGGTTTTTCTTCTCCGAATAAGTGAAACCGCACCCTTGCTAGGCCTTCGCACTCACAGAGTATGTGCTCCGCGGTTTCTTCTTCTTCCTGGCATAACCTGCATCAGCTGTCATCTGCAAGGCCAATTGTGTGCATATGTTTCCTCAGCCTACAGTGTCCGGTCAGCATTCCCACCATCATCCTCGTCGTTTTTCGACTTTTACATAGTAGGTCGTGTGACTGTTTGGCCGAAGGGCTTTAAAGGAATAATTTATAGCGTGCCTTTGTCCTGGGGTTTCATACCACCAGCTCAACGCCTGGCTGTTTATCCATTTGTGGATTCTTTCATTATAGTTTCGATAGCAGTTTGTTCTATACTCTATTCAAATTATTTCCACGCCTCGTCATAACAATATCATCATCCTATTAATCTTTATAAGGAGTATTTGCTGGTCACTAGGAGCGAATAAATGACAGTAGGTGTATTGGTATCCGGAATCAAATTCGTTGACGTTATTCCAGCTAATATTTATTTAAATTATGTATGTACTTTTAACTGCAGTCATCTAAACATCAAAGATTCACAAATGGTATGTTTGCCTATCTACTTATCAGACGACGTTTATTTTAACTCCCCCATTGAGAGTTTATTGAAGTGATTTAAACAAATGAATTCCAAAAAGGACCCTTTAGCGATGCAGCAAAATGGTACACCTACAAAGAGATACACACAACTCATTTTCCTCAACTAAATTATTCACATCTAATTTACCGATGACTCTGTTTAAATACTTCGTTCGCAGCCCCTAATAACAGTGACGGAGTAATTTTTGAAAATATGATCCTTATTGTAAACAAAAATTTACAAAAATCACTAGAATCTGGAAAATGTTTTTGTAACACAATTTTGAATGTTTGAACTTGTCGAAACACGATAACATGTTTTCATAGTAGTAATATATTAACACCAAGATGGTGAAGACAATTATTATTGACCACGCACCAAAATTATGCTTATAAATGTCTTCATCGCCGTAGTGTACATACAATTTTCTCCACTACCAGCCAAATATAAAACAAAAATTGAAAATAATTGACATTTACACCATTTAAATACTAAAATATTACTCACCAAAAGATCTTCAAAGGGAAAACGGTGCATATGAACTTCTTGATTGTTGCTATTACAATTTAAATACACAGCACTAAAATACCATTATTCCTATAGTCTATAATCACTAATATAAAGTGCAACGAATTACCGAAACCAATTATACGACCACATCCCAAAATTTTAAGAAACGTGGGTTATGTTTTACCTTGAACACATTCGCAATTGAAGAAAAAACATATTACAGGGGTATTGCGTTCACAACACAACACCTTGTGCGTAAGAGTTATACTTGGGTACAAAGTGAGCGTTTATAGAACATTTAATTTATTTTTCACACTCCACACTAAAGCGTTCACAAACGCACCGCGAGAAGCGTTTACCCCGTCATCTGACTGTCAAGTACACTGGGTGGTATGAATAAAAACGAAGTGCATGCTAATACTACAAATTTAATGATATACTTCAAAGTATCTGCTTCATCATTAATCATCTGTACAGTTCCGGTAGAATCTGCTTAACGTTGAAGTATTTACTACACTGCTTGTAGTATCTACTTTTAGCCCGTAGTATATGCCTCGACATGTGCAGCATCTCCTTCTGCTCGGGGAGCAGGTCATAACAAGTTTATTAGATTTTCAGTTCCATCGTTGTTGTTATTACTACTACTACTACTACTACTAAATGTGCAGGCGAGCCTTGTACTGGATAACTCAAGCCAAGGTTCCGACACTGAGGCCACTGGCGGGCCCATTGTGCCATTCCTGCTACCTAGTCATCCATGAAGCCGAGCCCTTCAATAAAGGCCACAACCTTTTTCAGTGGATGCCTGCTTGTGTCTCCAGGAGCCATGACAGTGACTCCGAAGATTCGCCTGCGTAATACAGGCCCAGTGTGGACACTCTAAGAGAACATGATCTGACGTTTCATAAGTCATGCCGCAACCCCTACATAGGGAACTTTCCTCTACTCCTAGATTGTAGAGGTGCTTCCTCATACAGCAGTGCCCTGTTAGGAGTCCTGCTATCTTCCTTAGCCTACTCCTTGGTAGTTCAGTGGCTGCCCTGGCGTGTCCATCAGTCCATCCCTTCAGTAGAAGTTTGGATTGTCTATGACCCTGCAGAGCATTCCAATGAGCGAGGTGCTTATTCATCAGCCACTTCTTCGTCTCCTTGCGTATTCTTTGTTTTGTTAGGCCCAGGGTCGGGCCCGGGCCGCAGAAAGGAGCTGCCGCCCCTTCCGCAGCCAGTGCATCCGCCATCTCGTTGCCTTCAAAACCAGAGTGGGCTGGAATCCATTCTAGCCGCACCACGTTCCGCCTTGCAAGATTAGCAAGTAGTTCTCGACATTCGTTAGCAAGTCCTGAGTTGCCGGTATACCCACTCAGGGCTTTAATTGCTGCCTGACTGTCGGAGTATATGGTTATGCGTCGATTCACATAACCTCTGTCTAGGTTTATCTGCGCACATTCCAAGATAGCATATATCTCGGCCTGATATGCAGATACACCCTCACCCAATGGTACACAAACCTGTGTTCTTGGGTTCCTGGAGTAAATTCCAGCCCCTGCTCTATCACCGGAGCATGAGCCATCTGTGTACCAGACGGTCCCATTAGGCTGTGTATTCCTCTCTTTTTCCCAGGACTCTCTATCCCGTATCATGGCCCTGTATGGGGTAGCGAAGTAGTACTTACGCAGGCATTCATCAGCCGCTCGAGCCAGAACTGGAATATCTTCCAGGAGCCGGAGCTTCTTGACGTGCCTGCACTCTTCCCCTCTTCGCACGTATCCTAGCCGTTTCAAGCGCAGGAAAGCCCTCCCCGCCTCAGCCTCAATCACATGGTGGAGAGGCCGAAGACCAAGGATCACCTCCATCACAACAGTTGGTGTAGTCCTCATGCAGCCAGTTGCCCCCAAACTGACCACCCTTTGAAGGCGTGCCAGTTGCGATCTAGCCGTGACCAAGGTTACTCTCGGTCGTTGTTGTTATACAAAATTGTCGAAACTACCCTCGAAACTACCCGAAATATTATTTGCTATTTTTTTTGGTTGTCAATTAAAGTTTATTGAAAGTAGAGTGTGCTCGTAATTGTGTAAAATGTCTTCAGATGAAGAAATGCCCCAGCAAAAAGAGTCCCAGAAAGAAGATATACAATTAGCATTTGTTTTAATGCTAGAAGACTTCAAGATACTGCTGGATAAAAAATGACACCTGCCATAAAGTCTGCAAAAGATACAGCCCTTAAAGAGTTGACCAATATTTATGCACTGTATATTTTTCTTCTGCGTATTCCATCCATTTTCAAACAAAACTAACCGTAGAATTCTCAAGAAGCTGCTATTATACCAACTTCGCTAACGTTTAGCAAATACTACAATTTCTTCTTGAAATCGAAGTATCTGCTGTAAGAAGTCGCTACTTCAAATTGCAGAAAATACTTTAGTCATTTTCACGAGAGTGCTACTTAGTATAGTAACTTCCGGAAAAATTAAAAGTCTCTACTTTGAAATGTAGTTTCTTCTTAGTTTTGAAGTACCTACTTTATAGAAAATGCTAATACTTCTAGTATTAGCATGTACTTCGTTTTTATTCATACCACTCACTGTCTGCTTTCTCTCTTTACCTATCCATAGATTATGAACGTACTCCTCATGTCTTCAGTAATTTTGGTTGAGCGCGAATTTTAAACTAATGGCATTTTTGTTCAAATAATTTTATCTTTATAGGTAATTTCAACACAATCGACTGGGTATACAAAATTATGTTGCACAGGTTTTTGTTATACTCATAAATATTTGAATTTCTCCATTATTGACCTAGGCTGATAATAGAAAATAAACCTTTTCACCTATCCAACGCCAAGTCATATAAAACAGGAGGAAATATAAGATTTGATTTACTGTATTACATTTAAAACCTATTTCTAACTTCGGAAAAGTGACTTTTCCCTCTTAAGCTTAAGATTATAATGACTGTTTGCACCAATAGAAGCATAAGTTTAGAATAGCAATGGCAAGTTAATTTTTGAGGATGGCTTGGTTAAAGTTTAGTTGCACCAATGTTCTGCTCTGCTTCTTAGCTAAGTGTTTAATACATTTGTCAATCTCGCTATTTAAGTTGAGTTTTATTTATTTCTCTATGGTTTTTAGTGACTTCTCGTTTTTGTGGTTTGAAATAACGCATTAAAAGCTATTGAAAGTCAATTATTTGAAAAACAAAAGAATTTATTCTTGTTTTCAAAAAAAAAATTGTTTATAACACAGTAAAAAATGAGAAAATCAGATTGGCAAATTATACAATTCGGGAAAAAGAATTGCTAATATCCTTAGCAAAATACAAAGAGGTTATTGAAAATAAGAAGACTGATGTTCTGTCTGGGCTTACAAATTGTCCGGATGCTCCAAAGAATCTTCTAGCATTTCTACGAGTTGTAAAACAGTTGGCTTGGTCAAGCCAAACCTTCGGAAAAAGGTTGTTTCATCCAATTCTTCATAATAGTTTTTACGGTTGTACCGTCTTCCTGGAAATCCATGAATATCCAATACTTCCAGATCATCCTCCATGAACATCCTTCTTCAAAAATAGAAATAAAACACACTTGAAATTGGAAAACGGAAATCGAAAACCCGAAAACAGAAAAATCATCAATGATAACACAAGAAATCTCCACTTTGAGGATAAATGGAGAATAAGCGAGCAATTTTCTAAGCTTAGCTAGGTGAAGCTTAAATGGGCCAGTTGTTTGTGGTGCAAAACAAATATTTCTCAAAGCGCCACTTAACAGGAAATATCGTGTTCAGACCGTAGTGTATCATATGTCTAGAGCGAT